>WNWK01049304.1:0-13253 GCA_009830355.1 Cherax destructor
ATATTTATGGATAAAGAAAATTGTTTTCCCAGGAGTTACAATAATATGTAGAAGTTGGTTGACTCTCCAGTATGTGGTAGAATATTTACTTCACTCGGTGGTCATGGCAACCTAGAGTGAGGACACCTAGGGGGAAAAACTTGCTGTTTAGGAAGCTTGGTGGCCAAGTTGGATCACCGGGAACTAAAGTGTGTTGAGTCACTAGGTCAAGTCTCCCTGGAATAATTCTAACTTAAGCTGTTTGAAGGTTGTTATTAACAAGTAAATATAATTCTACTGTTAACTATTCTGTATTAAGTAACGAAAAGAGTGATTCTTGATTCTTTCTCTTATGAGATAAAATTGAAAAATAAAACGCTAAAGGACTCTTATCAATGTAGAATGGTATATTTTCAGTGTTATGTTAGGCATTATTTCCACAAACTGTTTTGATACAGTCTTCTTAACTGGAGCACTATAACGACGCTGTTCTGCAGAAAGTTTGCCACTGCTGGTCACAGAGCAGTGTGCAGCTCCAGTACAGTTAAGTGCATTGTACAAGTGAATCTTGATCGCCTCTCCTGAATACCTTGACGTCTTTGCTCACTCAAAATACTGTGACACGAAGCAGCACACTCAGGTCCAATGTTGTGAGCAGTTAGTAACAGTTAAGCTTGCGCAAATTTGGAAAATACAATTCAAGGTATGGAGATCTTTAATAACTGGTATAGTTTCTTCAGTACCATTTGTGGTATTACATGGTGTGTCATGGTTCCTGCAAGCACAACATGTGATGATCTCGTTATGGTATTACATACCTTTACCTTTGATATACCTTTGAAGAGTATCGAGAGTTTATCTACTCTCTGAGCCCGGCCATGGGCCAGGCTCGTCTGGTGCTTGCCGGGTCAACCAGGCTGTTGCTGCTGGAGGCCCGCTGCCCCACATATCCATTACAGCCTGGTTGATCTGGCACCTGGTGAAGATACTTGTTCAGTTTCCTCTTGAAGGCTTCTACACTGGTTCCAGCCGTGTTTCGGATATCTTCTGGTAATATGTTGAATAGTCTGGGACCCCGGATGTTAATACAGTGCTCCCGTATTGTCCCCACCGCACCCCTGCTCCTCACTGGGTTTATTTTACACTTTCTCCCATATCTCTCACTCCAGTATGTTGTTATGGCAGTGTGCAGATTTGGGACCAGGCCCTCAAGTACTTTCCAGGTATATATTATCATGTATCTCTCTCTCCTCCGCTACAATGAGTACATGTTCAAGACTTGAAGGCGTTCCCAATAATTTAGAAGTTTCAATGGCTCAATGTGAGCCGTAAACGATCTCTGAATTTGTTCCAGCTCTGATATTTCTCCTGCCCTGAACGGGGCCGTCAGCACTGAGCAGTATTCTAAGTGAGAGAGCACTAGCGATTTGAAGAGTGTCACCATCGGCATTATTTCCCTTGTTTTGAAAGTTCTCAATACCCACCCCGTCATCTTCCTGGCTGTTGTGATCTTTGTCTTGTTATGGTCTTTAAAAGACAGATCAGCAGACATAATTATTCCCAAGTCCTTTACGTGTTCCTTTCGTTCTATGTGGTGACCCTCTTACGTTTTGTATATAGTGTTCCTTTGGAGTTCTTCATTTTTTCCATACCTAAGCAGCTGAAACTTATCACCATTGAACGTCATGTTGTTCTCCACTGCCCATTGGAAAACCCTGCTTATGCCTTCGTGTAATTTTTCAGTGTCCTCTACCGTAGTGACTTTCATGCTTATTTTAGTGTCATCTGCAAATGATGATACAAAAGTGTGCTGGGTGTTTTTATCTATGTCTGCTATGAGGATGAGAAACAGCAGAGGTGCCAGGACAGTGTCTTGGGGCATTGAGCTTTTGTCCTCGCTGATGCTGTTCACTACTACTTTTTGTGTTCTGTGTGTTAGGAACTCAAAAATCCATCTGCCTACCTTCCCCGTAATACCTATGGCCCTCATTTTATGCGCTATCACTCCATGATCGCATTTGTCAAACGCCTTTGCAAAATCTGTGTAAATCACATCTACGTTTTGGTCGTTTTATAACGCCTCCGTAATTCTGTCATAATGGTTCAGCAGCTGTGACAGGCATGATCGTCCTGTTCTAAAGCCATGCTGGTTCGGGTTATGTTGGTTGTGCTGGTCCATAAAGTTTGTAATCTGCCGTCTCATCACTCTTTCAAAGATTTTTATGATGTGAGAAGTTAGGGCTACTGGTCTGTAATTTTTAGCTAGTGCTCTACTACCTCCCTTATGCAAAGGAGCTATGTCTGCACTCTTTAAGGCCTCTGGTATTTCACCTAGATCTAAGGCATTCCATGAATCTGGTCCAGGTGCTGAGTGAGTGGGCATGTTGTCCATTTCTTTTTCCAAATCTATGGGATTTGTACTAATGTCAGTTAGTTGGTCTGCGCGGCCTTCTGCTGGAGTGAAAAATATTTCTGCATTTTCTACCTTGCTGTCATTTAGTGGGTTGCTGAACACTGACTCATACTGATCTTTTAGGATTTCACTCATTTCCTGTTCATGGTGTGTCATGGTTCCTGCAAGCACAATATGAGATGATCTCATTATAAAGCTATGTGACAAAGTCGTCCAGGAAGTTACCTTCACCACATCTCTCGCGGAGTCAGGGATTTGTTTAGCAGTATTTGCCTCTAAAACCATTCCCAGCTTTTTTTACCCCATCTATACGGAATATTGTGGTTTTCATAGCCCACTGGTTATTACTCTGCTTAAAACATCCTACCCGTTAATTTGTTTGAGAGAAACCTAAATGCAAATGGACCGCACTCAGTTCCATCCTTAATGATGCTCTTTGTCCAAAGTAGTACTCTGTTTGTAAGGGGCTTCACTTAGGGCATAGGTATAATGTTTGTCAGGAAACTGGACAAGTGTTTCCTGACGCGGGTTTCAGTCATATGACGACCCGCAGATGGAACTTATGGTCATCTGACCGAGGCCTTCCAATGGCTTACCTGTCCACTCCTTTAAAAACTATAGTTATGATTATAATTAAGAACTCAAACATTCTCCACATGGATCATTCTATAACATTGACTCGATTGAGAACTTACATAGACTGTTATCTTGAGAGACAATATTTAATGTTTCATTGGAAATACCGTAGTTGACGCTTATAAAAGAAATTATCAGGAAAATGTGGCATGTTAAAAGCATGTTACAATTTATTCGGTGAATGTTACACTCCCATATAGGCTGCCTCCCAACCAGCGAAATGGGTGCTAAGGGTTTAACGATCAATAGGGTAACCATCATTAAATCAATACCTTGGTTCATTGACCAATCACAGGCAAGCCCACCAAAGCTGAAGCAACGAGGTTCACTTGTGCCAAGCTAATTGACAGACTTGTCTGAGCTGCTGGTTGAGCACGGTGCACTTTCTCTGACTTCTACTTCCCCATTTCCCTCAGTTCTTTCTGTAACATTGTTCTCTACCTTACTTGAACTTCCTCCGAATGCAAGACCCATTACCAGATATTCCAGCTAAAAGTGAAAGATACAATAATGAGAATGTGGTATAAATACGGATGGAATCGGAAACAAAAGTGATGAATAAAAGTGAAAAGGTAGCAGAGGAACATCCAGATATTATATCTATCAGAAACAAAACGTTGTGGACCTATCCAATGCATTATTCCCAGAGGGATTCCAAACTGTGAGAAGAAGAGAGAAAAAAAACAGGAGGAGGAGGGGTGGTGCTAATGGATAAAAATCAGCGGAGTTTTGATAAGCTCACCAACTTGGACTCTGCTGATTTCTATGACTATATAGTAGGAAAAATAACAAGCAGTTTTCAAGGGAAAATAACAAGCAGTGTACAAGGGAATAAACTAGAGCTCCTCAGTAAGAGACAAGAGTCACTGACACTTACATAGTCCAAATGTTTGGAAAAGATAAACAGGAGAAGGTTGGTGGAGCACCTAGAAAAGAGGAAATTTTCGTACATTAAAAACAGCATAGATTTTGGAATGATAAGTCCTGATCCACTAATCTAGTGGAATTCTAAGACAGAAACCCGAATATTAAGCAGTAATGATAAGGATTGGGTGATTTAGTATTCTTAGACTGCAGTATAGCATCTGACTCTGTATCTAACAAGACATTGAAACGCAAATTAGAGCAACAGCAAGGACACAATGGTAAGTAATACAAACATTTGATGAATATCTAACAAATTTATCATGATGATAATATGTACAAAGTGGGGTTCCTTAAGTATCAGTACTGGGACCATTAAATGCACGAAAATAACTTACCAGAGGAAAGTAAATCTTGCATCATTATTGGTGACAAGAACCGACTGCAGAAACAAGTTGCAAGAGTGGTCGAACAAGTGGTTACTGGAGTTCAACCCAAGTAAATGCAAGGCCATGAAAACTGGGGATAAGGAAGAAGACAAGATAAGTGTGCAACTACAGAGAAAGAGAAAGTTCTTAAAGTGAGCATCACACCAAACATATCCCAGGAGGTGGACATAAATCACGTTACACCTGTGGCAGATTCAATATTTAATTTGAGGTTTCATTCAGAAATCTCAAAGACTATTTTGGGTCTCTATAAACGACATTTCTCAAACCTTTCATGGATTATGCAGCATCAGCACGTAGCCCCCACCTGGTCAGGCATGTGAGACAAATTGAAAAGATCCAGAGGATTGCAATAAACTTTATTCCGGAGCTGAGGGGACTGGCGACTTTAGAAGAGAGAACTAGAAGATACAATATTACGACATTGAAGCGACTCAAAGGATCGGACAGAACAGATAGTAACAGACTCTGAAATTGCCAGGCAGCGGGACCTGGGGGTCATAGATGGAAGCTCAAGACAGAGATGAGTTTTAGGGGATGTTAGGGAAAACATTTCCAGTCTCACGGTGATAAATAAATGGAATGACTTAGATGAGAAAGTCGTAGAGGGGAAAATCAATGGGCAGTTTTAGGAGTCGGTATCATACTGCCTATGAGGCCAGAAACAAATAATTTTGAAGATTGTTTTATATAAGGAGATACCAAGAGCTAGGGCTTATTTTTTTTAACATACCAGCCGTCTCCGACCAAGGTAGGATGACTCGAAAAAGAAGAAATACTTTCACCATAACTTACTCCATCCCTGCCTTGCCAGAGGCGTGCCGACGCTGCTGCTCAGATGCTCTTCCAAACTTCAGTATCGCCAACCCTGCTTCAGAGTGCAGGCACTGTACTTCAACCTCCAGGACTCAAGTCCAGTTAACAGGTTTTCCTGAATCCCTTCATAAACGCTGCTTTTCTCACACTCCAACAGCATGTCAAGTCATAAAAACCACTTGCCTCACCCAATCCCATCTAACACACTCACACACGCCTGTTGGATGTCCAAGACCCTTGCATGCAAAATCTTCTTTATTCCTTCCCTACATCCTTTCCTAGGACGACCTCTACCCCCTCCCTCCCCACTGCACATTTATGCACCCTCCAAGTCATTCTATTTTGTTCCATCCTCCCTGAATGTCCGAACCACCTCAACAACCTCTCCTCAGCCCGCTGGATAATACTTTTAGTAGCCCCGCACTTCCTTCTAACCTCAAAACTAATTTGGAGCTAAGGGATATGTCCTACAAGAGGTTAAGAGAACTCAACCTGACGACACTGGAGGACAGGAGGGATAGGAGGGGACCTAGTTGCGACTAGCGAAGAGGCGGGGCCAGGAACTGTGAAACGAACCCTGCAACCACAAATTGGTTAATACAAATGGGTACGCACACACAAACACGCACACACACACACACACACACACACGCACACACACGCACACACACACACGCGCACACACGCACACACACACACACGCACACACACGCACACACACGCACAGGTCTCCGGAGGCACACATCAACCAGATAACTGCGGCAGCATATGGGCGACTTGCAAACCTAAGATTAGCGTTCCGTTACCTTAACAAGGAATCGTTCAAGACACTGTACACCGTGTACGTCAGGCCCATACTAGAAAATGCAGCACCAGTCTGGAACCCACACCTGGTCAAGCACGTAAAGAAACTAGAGAAAGTGCAAAGGTTTGCGACAAGGTTAGTTCCACAACTCAGGGGTCTGTCCTATGAAGAAAGGTTGGGGGAAATAGAACTAACAACACTGGAGGAAAGAAGGGTCAGAGGAGACATGATAACGACATACAAAATACTGCGGGGAATCGACAAGGTAGACAGTGACAGGATGTTTCAGAGAGGGAGCACAGAAACAAGGGGACACAACTGGAAGCTGAAGCCTCAGATGAGTCAAAGGGATGTTAGGAAGCATTTCTTCAGCCACAGAGTAGTCAGGAAGTGGAATAGTCTAGAGAAAGATATAGTGGAGGCAGGAACCATACATAGTTTTAAGACGAGGTATGATAAAGCTCATGGAGCAGGGAGAGCAGAGACCCAGTAGCGGACAGCGAAGAGGCGGGGCCAGGAGCTGAGTCTCGACCCCTGCAACCACAATTAGGTGAGTACACACACACACACACCACACACACACACCACACACACACAAACCACACACACACACACACACACACACACACACACACACACTATACACACACACACTACACACACACTACACTACACACACACTACACACACGCACACACACCGAAACATCTCGAAGTGTTTCCTTACACACACACACACACACTATATATACAACAGGCCTAGTGTCTAATAGACATGTGCCTAGGACAAAATGGTAACTAACACCCCTGCAACCACAACTAGGTGAGTACGCACACACAACACACACACACACGCACTACACACACTCACTACACTACACACACACTACACACACGCACGCACACACACACACACTACACACACACACACACTCATACACACACACACACACACTCATACACACACACACGCCTAGTGTCTAATCGACATGTGCCTAGGACAGAATGGTAACACACACACACACACACACACACACACACACACACACACACACACACACACACACACACACACACACACACACACACACACACACACATGATAACGACATACAAAATACTGCGGGAATCGACAAGGTAGACAGGGACAGGATGTTCCAGAGAGGGAACACAGAAACAAGGGGACACAACTGGAAGCTGAAGACTCAGATGAGTCAAAGGGATGTTAGAAACATTTCTTCAGCCACAGAGAGTCAGGAAGTGGAATAGTCTAGAGAAGATATAGTGGGCAGGAACCATACATAGTTTTAAGACGAGGTATGATAGAGCTCATGGAGCAGGGAGAGCAGAGACCCAGTAGCGGACAGCAAGAGGCGGGGCCAGGAGCTGAGACTCGACCCCTGCAACCACAATTAGGTGAGTACAATTAGGTGAGTACACTCGCACACACACACATACACACACACACACACACACACACACACACACACACACACACACACACACACACACACAATTGGCTCCTGGAGTTCAACCCAACCAAGTGCAAAGTCATGAAGATTGGGGAAGGGCAAAGAAGACCGCAGACGGAGTACAGTCTAGGGGGCCAGAGACTACAAACCTCAATCAAGGAAAAAGATCTTGGGGTGAGTATAACACCAGGCACATCTCCTGAGGCGCACATCAACCAAGTAACTGCTGCAGCATACGGGCGCCTAGCAAACCTAAGAACAGCATTCCGACATCTTAATAAAGAATCGTTCAGGACCCTGTACACTGTGTACGTTAGGCCCATACTGGAGTATGCAGCACCAGCTTGGAACCCACATTTATCCAAGCACGTAAAGAAGCTAGAGAAAGTGCAAAGGTTTGCAACAAGACTAGTCCCGGAGCTAAGGGGTATGTCCTACGAGGAGAGGTTAAGGGAAATCGACCTGACGACACTGGAGGACAGGAGAGATAGGGGGGACATGATAACGACATATAAAATACTGAGAGGAATTGACAAGGTTGACAGAGACAGAATGTTCCAAAGATGGGACACAGCAACAAGGGGACACAGTTGGAAGTTGAAGACTCAGATGAATCACAGGGATGTTAGGAAGTATTTCTTCAGTCACAGAGTAGTCGGGAAGTGGAATAGCTTGGGAAGCGATGTAGTGGAGGCAGGTTCCATACACAGCTTTAAGAAGAGGTATGATAAAGCTCATGGCGCAGGGAGAGTGACCCAGTAGCGGCCAGTGAAGAGGCGGGGCCAGGAGCTATGTCTCGACCCCTGCAACCACAACTAGGTGAGTACAACTAGGTGAGTACACACACACACACAGAAGTGTCCCTGTTTGCAGATGATGTGAAGTTAAAGAGAAGAATTAAATCAGTCGAGGATCAGGCAGGACTACAAAGAGACCTGGACAGGCTACAAGCCTGGTCCAGTAACTGGCTCCTTGAATTTAACCCTGCCAAATGTAAAGTCATGAAGATCGGGGAAGGGCAAAGAAGACCGCATACAGAGTATAGTCTAGGTGGACAAAGACTGCAAACCTCACTCAAGGAAAAAGATCTTGGGGTGAGTATAATACCGAGCACATCTCCTGAGGCACACATCAATCAGATAACTGCTGCAGCATACGGGCGGCTGGCAAACTTAAGAATAGCGTTCCAATACCTCACTAAGGAATCATTCAAGACTCTGTACACCATATACGTCAGGCCCATACTGGGGTATGCAGCACCAGTTTGGAACCCACACCTGGTCAAGCACGTCAAGAAATTAGAGAAAGTGCAAAGGTTTGCAACAAGACTAGTTCCAGAGCTAAGGGGATTGTCCTACGAAGACAGGTTAAGGGAAATCGGCCTGACGACACTAGAGGACAGGAGGGCTAGGGAGACATGATAACGAGATATAAAATACTGCGAGGAATAGATAAGGTGGACAGAGACAAGATGTTCCAGAGAGGGGACACAGAAACAAGGGGTCACAATTGGAAGTTGAAGACTCCTATGAGTCAAAGGGATGTTAGGAAGTATTTCTTCAGTCATAGAGTTGTCAGGAAGTGGAATAGCCTAGAAAGCGACATAGTGGAGGCAGGAACCATACATAGTTTTAAGACGAGGTTTGATAAAGCTCATGGAGCAGGGAGAGAGAGGACCTAGTAGCAATCAGTGAAGAGGCGGGGCCAGGAGCTATGAATCGACCCCTTCAACCACAAATAGGTGAGTACAAATAGGTGAGTACACACACACACACACTCATAAACTCACACACTCTCACACTTAAACTCATACTCACACTCACGCACTCTGCGTGTGAGTTTCTTTTTTGTATGTAGGTGTGTGTGTGTGTGTGTGTGTGTGTGTGTGTATGCATATGTACATGCACGATTTTCTGTGTGTGCTCACCTATTTGTTGTTGCAGGGGTCGAGTCGTAGTTCCTGGCTGTGTTTGAATAATTACCTATTTGTACTTACCTATTTGTGGTTGCAGGGGTCGATTCACATATTCTGGCCCCGTCTCTTCACTGGTCTCTACTAGATCCATTATCTCCCTGCTTCATGAGCTTTATCGTATCTCTTCTTAAAGCTATGTATGGATCCTGCCTCCACTACATCACTCTCCAGATTGTTCTACTTCCTGACAACTCTATGGCTGAAGAAATACTTTCTAACATCCAAGTTGTTGTGTGGAGGTTCTTTCGTAGATTGGGTAATGAACAGACGAGTTTGGGATGGTAACTTGGTATATTAGACAATGTGGAATTCTCAGAGCCGTAAGCCTGGTCTATCCCTACACGGTGTCTCGATGGTAACTAAGGCACTGCCCCGAGCAGGGCTCAAGCGTTCAAAGTATTGACCTTTGACATAGGTGACCTTTGACATTGGGCTAACGGTTGCATCGGATGGTCACGTGAGCAGAAACGGTTATACCCTATGAACTCTCACTGAGCTTACAGTGACAGCTCGGCTACGGTACATATGTCGTGTCGACATACCTCTATACAAACTAAAGACAACAGGCCTACGACTCTGAGCTGATTCTATACAATATCAAAGTACACAACAGTTGAATCTTATACTTCACATAGATCTTATCGTGACAGAACAATCTACTTTACTATATGATATATCATGATACAAAGGAATTAAATAACTAAATGAGCTCATTTCTAGAAAATCATGATAAAAGAGAAAGAAAATTAATATATGTTGATCGATCGAATTGTCTTCATGTGATCTACGAATTCTCAGGAAATATATTTACAAGAAGGTAGTGATTAACAGACAGGGTAGATCTGGTGCACTAAATCTATACTGTTAATTCTTAGAACTCGGAGAGAACATGAACACATTAAAATCTTACTAGATACTGGAAATCTGATAACAAAACACACAGTCAATAACTTCAGTTCTAAACTGGATTTTCTAATTTTCTATCTTTAGCTCCTACTGAAGGAATGAACAGGCTCGGTGGAGTGGATGGATCTCTCCCCGGCTGAAATAGTTAGCTCAATAACACAAAGTATGAGCAAAGGAGAACGGCTCTCACTATCTCTTACTGCAGGTAATAATTACTCGACACACGACACTTTACTCTGCAAAGGAATTACTGTCAACTGGGAAAGATCACTATCTGGAACACAAGGGACAACAACTGGCACTCTAGTGAATACACTAGCAACAGAAACGGCTTTCTGCAATTGCTTTTGCATCAGCGAGAGATGCTATAACTAATTCAAGTAGTCTTTCTTCAACAAAGCGTCCCCTGGAGAGGAACTACCACTTGAACTAGCAACATTGCAAGGATAGACTCAGCACTCAAGGCGGTCTGGGATACCTCCGGCACCCTAGGCATCTGAACGCTAACTTGCATGCAAGATATTGTAGGGGCTGAATTCCAGACAGGAGTGACAGCAATACTAGTGTCTTGACCGCTCGGCAACGTTAACAAATAAAACACATACTATTTACAAGAACTAATCTGAACTTCACATTCCGCATCACTCTGGCAAATCTCTGATACAAGCTGGGAGAACAAACACATTGCTCAAAGGCTAGAGACTGTTGTTCAGTCATTAAGGGACTATGAGGACTGTTTACTGACTCCTTATCATTATAACTCTGAATAGTAGCACACACAGTATTATCGCACGAACTTACTTGAGCATCAGTGCCTTGACTGGCAGCAAACACATTAGTACGACTTGACTTTACTGGAGACATGACTTCGAACAAATGAACGAGAATTTAAATGAAATTCAAGAACACTGAAAACACAAGTCTTTAAATGTCACTAAGACAATTCACTGCAGAAATGTCTCACACACACGCAATTAGTTTTTTAACAAAATGTCTCTCATGAAGAATGAACGGCGAATGTAGGTAGAGGGAGAATATTTTCCTGGACCCTTGCTGTTGGTGGCTGCTGACGATCTTGGAGAAATGCGCTTACACGAGGAACTCACACAGCAAACTTTTACCCAAGATAGGGTAGGAAATAACACAAACTATTGGCTGGTAGAAGTGTGAGCGGGTGGTTGTTTACACTCCAGTGAGCGGCGAGCATGGGATGACGTCACGCTGCTCGGCTCCCTGAGACACCCGCGCTGAGACGCTGAGATGACGTCACGGCGTTTGGCCAGTACACTAATTCTCACGGCAGTGGGAGCGCCTACTAACCCAGGTGGCTTTTTGTACAATAAGCCACAGGAATGGTGAATATCACTCTGACAAGCGTCCAACGTGTAGCACAGAGCAAGTGGAGACAATACTTCAAGGAACTGGCTTTGCTGAAGAAACGACTGGCTTACTTGTATGTCTGGCTTTCTGGAAGAGGCTGGCTTAGCCCTCTGGACTGGTGGACCTGAATTCTGTTACTTGCACACAGCAGTGAATAATTGGATGGATGGCAGGAGACACTGGATGACTGTAGGCTGGCTTAGGCTCTATCCCATAAACTGGCTTACTTTTTGGCTTAATTGCAAAACCCAGATCAACTCTTCGGAGGTTTACTTGCAATTAGAAGCCAGAAGACTGGAGACACTGCTTCAGAGGAGTCTTGGATGGGTGACGTCACGGGTGAGGGAAGGTGAGTCGCTGGCGGCGACGCCCGCGGCGGCATTCTCTCACACCGGCAGCTTCTTCTCTCAAATCTGCTCAAAATACTCAAAATCTGCATCCCACCACTGCCACCATTTGTTGCGTGGAGGTTCTTTTCATAGATTGGGTAATGAACAGACGAGTTTGGGATGGTAACTTGGTATATTAGACAGGGTGGAATTCTCAGAGCCGTAAGCCTGGTCTATCCCTACATGGTGTCTCGATGGTAACTGGGCACTGCCCTGAGCAGGGCTCATAGCGTTCAAAGTATTAACCTTTGACATGGGTGACCTTTGACATTGGGCTAACGGTTGCATCGGATGGTCACGTGAGCAGAAACAGTTATACCCCATGAACTCTCACTGAGCTTACAGTGACAAAGTGACTCATCTGAGTGTGTGTGTGTGTGTGTTTTTTTGAATGTGTTTGTCTGTGTACTTCCCTATTTATGGTGCCAAGGGTTGAGTCGTAGCTCCTGGCTGTGTGTGTGTACTTACATTATAGGTCTCACATAAGTGTGTCACTCCTTAACTGTAATTACACATACCTTACCTTTGATATACCTTTGAAGAGTTTCGAGAGTTTCTCTACTCTCTGAGCCCGGCCATGGGCCAGGCTCATCTGGTGCTTGCCTGGTCAACCAGGCTGTTGCTGCTGGAGGCCCGCTGCCCCACATATCCATCAAAACCTGGATGATCTGGCACCTGGTGAAGATACTTGTCCAATTTCCTCTTGAAGACTTCTACACTGGTTCCAGCAGTGTTTCTGATATCTTCTGGTAAGATGTTGAATAGTCTGGGACCCCGAATGTTGATACAGTGTTCCCTTATTGTCCCCACAGCACCCCTGCTCCTCACTGGGTTTATTTTACACTTCCTCCTATATCTCTCACTCCAGTATGTTGTTATGGCAGTGTGCAGATTTGGGATCAGGCCCTCGAGTACTTTCCAGGTATATATTATCATGTATCTCTTTCTCCTCCGCTCCAATGAGTACATGTTCAAGACTTGAAGGCGTTCCCAATAATTTAGATGTTTTACTGGTTCAATGTGAGACGTAAACGATCTCTGTATTTGATTTGAAAAGGTTTCTGGCTATAAAATATCATGACAAACTTTGTGTGATAATTGTTTATATATGTGGAGCGTCCTAATTGTATTACTGTGTTGTGTAATTCTTCGCCCATTATACCCTGGTAT
>WNWK01049305.1:0-13253 GCA_009830355.1 Cherax destructor
AATGAAAAAATGAAATAGCAAATCAGAAAAAACAGTTTATTTACAACAATAATAGAAACAAAATAGCACAATTATAACATCAAAAAAACCCCCCCAAAAAACTGAAAATTATACTTATACGACAATTATTATTTTTTTGGGGGGAAGCCCTAACCCCGGGGGGGGGCCCTACAGTGTGGGGGGAACGGGTCAACTGGGTTTAATCCACAAAAGGAGAGCAGCTGCCCGCATCCTCCCGAAGGTCATCCATGAAAAGCAAGAAACAGTTGTTATAAAATTTTTGGGGAAAAAACACCACTGATTACAAAAATTTTTTTGCCACTGAGTGCATAGCGATAAGAGATAAACTGAAAAAAAAAGACCACGCCTTTTGTAACTAAACTTTGTCTCCCCCCAAAAAAAAATTCCCTTCCTTAATCTTATCGCTAGTGTACAAAAATAATAATAATAATAGTAATAATAATAATAATAAAGGCTTGAAATCTCTGTTTTTGCGCGGGCACAAACCAGTGCGTATGTTTTTTTTACCTTTGCCTGAATGTATATCAAAAATTTTTTTTTCCGCATTAATAAATGCTAAATCTTGGAAAATTTTTTTAAATTTTTTTGGCTACATATGTTTTCCCCCTGATATCAAAAATACGCCTGAGGGGATTGTTAATTGCTATATATATTGCAATTATAAGTCAGATTTATTTGGTAGCATACAATTAACCCCAAATTTTAACAAGAAATCCCTCAATGAGACTTTCGGCAAAATTACGCCAATGTGGCCCTCCCCGGGGTTGGCTTCCCGGGTAGTAGGTGATTGTGAGGGGGGGAAAACCTCTATACTCTCAGCTATAGGTGGCGGGGGCACAACAAGGGCATCGCGCACCCAACAGCTTCCCAAAGCTGTCGATCCTTTTTGTATCTCACTTTTGATTCAACCCCAAAAAATTTGCAAATGGATTTAATTTTTTATATATATATATATATATATATATATATATATATATATATATATATATATATATATATATATATATATATATATTATATATATATATATATATATATATATATATATATATATATAATATATATAATATATATAATATATATAATATAATATATATATATATATATATATATATATATATATATATATATATATATATATATATATATATATATATATATATATATATATATATATATATATACTGCCAAGGCTGCATATACAGCCAGATGTTACCTCAATGTTGAAACCAACTCAGCTCGGTTTTTGGTGTTCAACAAGGCTGTGAAGCAGCTGCCCATGCAGCACGAGTATACATCAACATGTCCAATGAAAAGCCTTAATCAAATTGGACTTTTTGCCAATGCTTTCAACCTGTAGTCAGAAGTGATGCTGCTCCCTCCAAGCAGTTTCTAGGCACTTTCCTTCCCTCTCTATCCCTTCATAGAATCGTGTTATAGTGTGGCTTCTAAACTTTGTTTGTGACCATGAAATTGACTCGTGAGGGTGTGCAACAGGGGGACCTCTTGCCCCTTCTCTTCATTCTTGTCTATTATCAAGGATGTCACAGAAGCATTGTCCAGTGAGCTCAATATCTGGTTCTTTGGATGACGGCACCTCTAGCTGGCACTACACAATCTCTCCTGGGAGCATCAGGAAAATTAAAGATATGGTAGGTAGCCTGGGCTCCATCTTTAAACTCCCACCAAATGTGAGAGATAGTTTCCACTAATCCACAGATGATCCAGGACATTAGCTGTTTCTACCAGGGCACGAGCCATCGATCCGCCAACAGCACTCCCTTGGTGCTGCCCTTTGGCCCAATGCCATCGATCTGGTCCTGGAAAAAAAAATCTCCGACCTCAGGACGATGGAAGGCAGGATGAAAGACATCGATACACATGATGCCTTCACCACTCACCAGGCGCCCGTCAATCCCAAAAACTTACATACTTCCTGAAGGAGATGCCCCCTCAGCCTCTCAACAGCCCGAAACTCGAGGAATGACTCTCTCCTCAAGACCCATGCTAGAGTGTGTATTAATCTTTCCCTCGAAGATGGACAGTGGTTGCAAGCCTCACTTCTCCAGTCAGGATTTTGGGGGCTGGGAGTAATGCAAATCCTCCCCAGATTGCCCTACCAGCCTTCTTGTACTCTCTTCCATAGCATCAAATGAACTAATAAAACAAATCTTCCACAACCTCAGTGATTCAAAGCAGGAATACAGGATCTAGCTACACCAGTGCCATCACTGAATGGGAGACTTGCTGCTCCAACACCAAAACCTATGAAGAACTGGCCTACAAATCAGCGCCCAAGCTGGGACAGCCCCCATTGTTGAAAAGATACTTGCCAATATGCTTCAGGGCCGTAACATCAGACAGGGAGACTGCCCGTCTCCTAGCCGTGAGTGCACATCACCTGGGGACTTCAAACAGTTCCCATCTCGGCCATGGGAACACGCCTGACCCCTAAGACCTCGTATTGTGAAAGTCTCCCTGCGCCTTGCCGCCCCCATCACACGGAATATACGGCCCAGTGGCAATGCGCAAGCTCGACCAATATGGCCCACATGGTCTTAACTGTTCTAAAACCCAAAAGGGGTTTGGGATGCAAGACACAATGAGGTCAACGACATCAAAAAAAAGAACCCCCCTACAGCTGGATGCCCCCGCCGAGAGAGAGCCCCGATCACTAGCCCCAAAAAACGCCCACAACCCACCCCAAAACCCCCCCAAGGGATCACCATCTACCCCCTTTGGGAAAAATTTTTTAAGCTCCTTTGCATGGGGGTTATACCTGCGTGTCGACACTGGGGTGACACCACATCCATCACAGTGTTGGGGCAGGGAGGAGCTGCTGACCACAGAGAGGAGTACAAGATCGCAAGTACAGGGACATGGCCAACAGTATAAATTTGTCCCAGTGGGATAAAGAGACCGGGAGCGTGGGAAAAAAATCAACCGTTTCCTTAAAGGCTGGGTTTAACTCATCGACACCACCGGGGACCCAAGGGCAGCCACGTTCATGTTCCAGCGTCTCAGCGTGGCCATCCAGAGGGAAACGCATGCTGCATACTGGTCGCGTCCGGCTTCGGGAGGAGCGGAGGAGATTCATAATCTTTGACATATTGTACCATTGTATTCATGTTCATGTTTGTGTGTTTTAAAAATGTATTCTGTCTATTAATAAAGCTTTTTATATGTATGTTTTGTGTATATAGGATGGGGTGGTAGGAGAAGTGGAATATTCAAACGGCTTAAAGGAAGAAATCCAAATATTCTTCCTTGATGCCTTTTATCCATTCTCGAGGCTATGGGTCCCACAATTTGCACTAGGGGGTGGACCCCATCCTATATATAAAAATATATATATATATATATATATATATATATATATATATATATATATATATATATATATATATATATATATATATATTTTGTGTGTGTGTGTGTGTGTGTGTGTGTGTACTATACTATATTGAGGATCACTAACAACATACTAAAACTATGACATAAACACTGATATGCGAGTATCTCTCGGTGTATATATTGCTGAAAGTTTACTTTAATTCATTCTAGGAATTTGATAAGATTAGATAAATGATCCTTGACTGATGTTGAAGACGTTAGATGCAGCCTCAACGGCTCTCATGTAGTCTACAGGCTTTTAATACCAATCTACTAGCACTAGGTGTACCGTACCTTGATTAGTAGCGCACTCAGCTCACACTCTGAGGTCCGTGGTTCGATCCCCAGTACGGATTGAAACATATTACAATTTCCTTAAAACACCTGCTGTCCCTGTTCACCTATCAGTGAAATGGGTACCTGAGCGTTAATCGACTGGTGTGGGTCCCATCCTGAGAACAAAATTGACCTAATTTGCCCGAAATATTCTGATGCTATTGATGTCAGCCAGGCCTGTATACACTGTACTTGTTCCGGGGGCGTTGACCCCCGGAACCCTCTCCAGTTATACTGAATCTGGATGTCAGGTTGGTGGTCAAGAACGAAAACATACTGAATCCGGATTTCTGAGTCCGCTCAATAACATACTGAATCCGGATATCTGATTCAACGCCCGAGAGCTTAAACAAGAGCAAATAAGTAAGTTTATTTAGGTATAGGAACACATTAAGTACAATTATCATACGCATATAACAATAATAATAATAATAATGTGTAAATTACCTAGGGTAGCCCAAAAAAGTCAAAGTGACTTATTTCCATTGGGGACCTTCACAACATGCTCAATCTAGGTATTTGACCCAAATAGAAATAAGCTACACTGCTTGTGTACACTCTATTGATATACTATATTAACGATGTTTGGAATGCAGTACTAACAACTGCGAGCAATAAGTAAAAGTAAACTAATAATACATAAACGGAGTTTTTTGCAAGTTTCCTTTATATTTACAAAACATATTCGCCCCTTAAAGAAGAAATGTTACAAAACCATGGCTGGATTAATATTATTATTGTTGTTATTATTATTATTAATTATTTAATTATTATTATTATTATTATTATTATTATATTAAGGGAAGCGCTAAAATTGTTGGAGAAATAGTGTCTAGGAATCAGACTTGTTCCAAGGAAGGGGATCGTGCCTTTAACAGCTTACTACTAACTCACAAATTAAATGCATGTCTCCTCACTTAATATTTTGACTTAATTTTGGGGGCTTTCTTTCCTTTTCTTTTCTCACTTGAGAAGATGATGGTCCAAGACTGACCGAAACGTCCTCTAGTTTTAATTTCCAATGTATGGGTTAGTTATGGATTCCTTTCAAGTAGATTTTCCTTGTCTTGGCGACCGCCTAAGAACATCAATATCCGGACAGTATTTTGCTCTCTATAAAACTATTCATTTCAGTTACATTTAACAAAAAAGACAATGTTCAAAATAAATAAACTAGTAACAATGGTATATGTAACCTGAATCCACTTCTAACAAAGAGGTCGTGGCCAATTAAGTTAGGAAATCCATTGTGGGACAACAGATAAAAACAGGTGATAACATCAGTGTACATCCATATATCTTCCCCTGTTCCATTCTTCGCTTTCTCTTATTTTTCAACTGTTCTGCATATAGTTTTAGCTGTCGCATTCAACATTATATGTAATTTCTTGTTTGTATTTTAGCCACAATTGAGTCTCTTACCCTTGCTCTTTGATATTCAGCGACTGGTGATTAAATAGGCATCTAGTGCCTAGTACCGTATACCTCGTGATACGCTCGCCTTGGATCTATTTGGACTAATTTAAGCTGTTAAATATTACAAAATAATGTCATGTACGTCATATCACATAAACAATGTAACACCTGTAACTTTCCCTAGGTTATCCTAAGTAATCTACACATATGCTGCTATGTATGATAATTTATGCAACTGTATTTATATGTATTTATACTTGAATAAACTTACTTAGTAGGCACTTTACACACTCTCTTATATACAATGTGTCCATATAATTGAAATATATTTACGTTTTAAATTGAATATAAAAGATATTTCGTTTAATTTAAAAAAAATAACAAAAAATGAAGGAAACTTTGCAGTAGACATATTGGTCAATGTTAAGCAGGTTTAACTCACTCACCCACACCCAGTGTTATATCCGTCTAACCTATATTTAAAGCTACCCAAAGTTCTCTTCCCAATGACGCGAATACCTTAAAAGAAAAAAAAACAGGTTAGTAAATTCGTCAAGCAAGAACGCCCCTTTATAAAACTGTGTTTAGATTATCAAATTGTATCTTTCAAATTGGCTTCGAATTGCATCCTCAATTATTGATTCCATCAACTTTCCCGATAGGTCTGAATTTGAAACTAGGGACCTATCTCTCACCTTGTAGTCAATAGGTTATCACGTTTGCCATTTTTCACTTATCCGGTGAGATACCCGGTTGTAGTGATCCGTTGAAAAAACTAATGGTTTGCTAAGTCCCTCTTTGCATTACTTAAGAACTCTTGAAAACAGCTCATCAGGGTCGGGTGACTTGTTTAGTTTCAATGTATCAAGTTCTCTGAGGACCATGTCACAAGCGACTTTGATCTTGTGATTTTGGGATTTCATTTCTACTCTTTTGTGAAAAGCAGAGAAAATAGGTGGTAAAATAGGTACACATTTCTTTATCACTAACAATAAGCTGACCTATATATGTATATATATATATATATATTTAAGTGAAGCTGTCCTCTCATTAATCTTATCTGAAAGAAACCCCTTTTAGATAGTCTTTTATTTCCTCGCAACCTTTATTTCATATTCTTTTTAAGTTTTTTATTCCTTTTGTGACATTTCTCCTAAATTTAATATCTTGGTCAATAAAGTCACCCTCTCTTCATTTGAGATGTTTTATTGTATTGTTCACCCCATTCAGGTGATTTATGTTCGATCTGATTTCTCTTTTGGGAATAAATGCAGCTTGGGGAGGGGGGCTTGTGGTACACTTTTGAAAAGTTATACTGACATTCCTCACCACCTCCTCCCCTGCCTCCCTTTTCTTTTGTGTGGAAATAACAGCTAAATAAGACTTTTAGCTTTCATATATTTATGATTCACAGTCTTTCTTGAATTAGATAAACCAAGATATGAGAAAGTAAAAGTATATGCAAATGTACTCCCCCTCGCTTCTCGTAGCCACTCTGGAGTTACTGATCTCTCGAGGTTATGTTCTTGACGCCGGTGAGGGGTTCTTAATCCAAGGAATTGGACCTACTCTCCCTTTCAATAGATCGAATTTGAATGACTCCCATTCCCTCAGGCACTATAGGATCCCTACGGTTTTAGTGGCCCTCATGACTAAAAATAATATGGGGCTAGTGAGTGTCGAGGCATGACGATGACAGCAACAATGGCAGGTTATGTGGACGTGCCGAGAAAGTTACCGTCTAGGGCTTCCTGTATATCAAGTGCATTGTGAAGCAGCTCCCGCGTGCGTCTCCAGTGTGTCTGCAGTCCTCACCATCGCCACTACGCCTCCGCCTCGTACACCATCACTAGGAGCCCAGGATGAATGCGGCCATATTGGTGCTACTAGCATTAACTGCCAATGTTTCTGCTGAGAAGGTAAAACAATCTAAAAAATAAAATTATTATTATAATCAAATAGAAGCGCTAAACCACAGGGGTGTCTATAAAATAAAAAACCTCGCATTTTGACATTCATTAGTTAATATGATTCCATGTATTACACATCAGTCAAACTTCAATGAATGTTCAGAATTGTACGAGTAATGCTTTTAATATAAACTAATTCAGCCACGGTCGGAGTTGGCTTGAAAATCTGTATTAAAGTGGATTTGAGCAAGACTGGGGCGTTACGTTCCTGAATGTGTGTACATACATTTATCTTTTTTTTTTTTTTTACATATTCCCTAAGGGGAATCCTTAAGTGATTGCCTGATTTTTTCCCCTTCAAGGTTTTCATTTAAAACTCTAGAACACCTCATCCGATCGACTTCCAATTTTCAAAACACACACACAGGGACTACATAGTAGGAACAATTCAGTCTGAGGGCCATAAGGTGGTAATTGCTGTAATGTACAACCCGCCACAGAACTGCAGGAGGCCAAGAGAAGAATACGACGAGAGCAACAGAGCAATGGTAGACACACTAGCCGAGGTAGCCAGAAGAGCCCACATGGGGAGAGCAAAGTTACTAGTTATGGGTGATTTCAATGACAAAGAGATTGATTGGGAAAACCTGGAGCCCCATGGGGGTCCTGAATCATGGAGAGCCAAGATGATGGATGTGGTACTGGAAAACCTCATGCATCAACATGTTAGAGACACTACCAGAGAGAGAGGTGGGGATGATCCAGCAAGACTCGACCTAGTATTCACCTTGAGTAGTTCGGACATCGAGGATATCACGTATGAAAGGCCCCTTGGAGCTAGTGATCATTTGGTTCTGTGTTTTGATTATATAGTTGAGCTACAAGTGGAGAGGGGAGCAGGAATAGGAAGGGAGAAACGAAACTACAAAAGGGGGGACTACACAGGCATGAGGAACTTCCTACAAGACGTTCAGTGGGAGAGAGAATTGGCAGGAAAACCAGTAAAAGAAATGATGGAATATGTGACAACCAAATGCAAAGAGGCAGAGGAGAGGTTTGTCCCCAAGGAAAACAGAAGTAATGGGAAGACCAGAACGAGTCCTTGGTTCACCCAGAGGTGTAGGGAGGCAAAAAGTAAGTGTAATAGAGAATGGAAAAAGTACAGAAGACAAAGGACCCAGGAAAATAAAGAGATTAGCCGAAGAGCCAGAAACGAATATGCACAGGTAAGAAGGGAGGCTCAGCGACAATATGAAAATGATATAGCATCAAAAGTCAAGTCTGACCCGAAGCTGCTGTATAGCCACATCAGGAGGAAAACAACAGTCAAGGACCAGGTAATCAGGCTGAGAAAGGAAGGTGGGGGGTTCACAATAAACGACCAAGAGGTATGTGAGGAGCTCAACATGAGATTTAAAGAAGTATTTACACAGGAGACAGGAAGGACTCCAGGAATTCAGAATAGGGAGGTATACCAACAAGTGCTGGATGAAATACACACAACCGAGGAGGAGGTGAAGAAGCTGCTATGTGAACTCGATACCTCAAAGCGGTGGGACCGGACAACATTTCTCCGTGGGTCCTTAGAGAGGGAGCAGAGATGTTGTGTGTGCCACTAACACAAATCTTCAACACATCCATTGAAACTGGGCAACTACCTGAGGCGTGGAAGATGGCAAATGTAGTCCCAATTTTTAAGAAAGGAGACAGACACGAGGCATTAAACTACAGACCTGTGTCACTGACGTGTATAGTATGCAAAGTCATGGAGAAGATCATCAGGAGGAGAATGGTGGAGCACCTAGAAAGACACAAGCTTATAAACGACAACCAGCATGGTTTCAGGGAAGGAAAATCCTGTGTCACAAACCTACTGCAGTTTTATGACAAGGTAACAGAAGTAAGACACGAGAGAGGGGTGGATAGACTGCATTTTTTGGACTGCAAGAAGGCGTTCGACACAGTTCCTCACAAGAGATTAATGCAAAAGCTAGAGGATCAGGCACACGTAACAGGAAAAGCACTGCAATGGATCAGAGAATATCTGACAGGGAGGCAACAACGAGTCATGGTACGTGACGAGATGTCAGAGTGGGCACCTGTGACGAGTGGAGTTCCACAAGGGTCAGTCCTAGGACCTGTACTGTTTTTGGTATATGTGAATGACATAAGGAAGGGATAGACTCGAAGTGTCCCTGTTTGCAGATGATGTGAAGTTAATGAGAAGAATCAAATCAGTCGAGGATCAGGCAGGAATACAAAGAGACCTGGACAGGCTGCAAGCCTGGTCCAGTAACTGGCTCCTTGAATTTAACCCTGCCAAATGTAAAGTCATGAATATCGGGAAGGGCAAAGGACCGCAGACAGAGTATAGTCTAGGTGGCCAAAGACTGCAAACCTCACTCAAAGAAAAAGATCTTGGGGTGAGTATATACCGAGCACATCTCCTGAGGCACACATCAATCAGATAACTGCTGCAGCATACGGGCGGCTGGCAAACCTAAGAATAGCGTTCCAATACCTCACCAAGGAATCATTCAAGACTCTGTATACCATATACGTCAGGCCCATACTGGAGTATGCAGCACCAGTTTGGAACCCACACCTGGTCAAGCACGTCAAGAAATTAGAGAAAGTGCAAGGTTTGCAACAAGACTAGTCCCAGAGCTAAGGGGATTGTCCTACGAAGAAAGGTTAAGGGAAATCGGCCTGACGACACTAGAGGACAGGAGGGTTAGGGGAGACATGATAACGACATATAAAATACTGCGAGGAATAGATAAGGTGGACAGAGACAAGATGTTCCAGAGAGGGGACACAGAAACAAGGGGTCACAATTGGAAGTTGAAGACTCCTATGAGTCAAAGGGATGTTAGGAAGTATTTCTTCAGTCATAGAGTTGTCAGGAAGTGGAATAGCTTGGAAAGCGACATAGTGGAGGCAGGAACCATACATAGTTTTAAGACTAGGTTTGATAAAGCTCATGGAGCAGGGAGAGAGAGGACCTAGTAGCAATCAGTGAAGAGGCGGGGCCAGGAGCTATGACTCGACCCCTGCAACCACAAATAGGTGAGCAAATAGGTGAGTACAGACACAAAAAGCACGCCAAGTGTCAATCGACAAGTGCCTTTGACAACTAGTAACTACTACTACACACACACACAGGAGCTGTGAATCGACCCTCTGCAAGCACAGATAGGTGACTACACATAAACACACACTTATAACACTATTACCTAACAGGAAGGTCGGTGTCATTGTATAATATACCAAGCAGTTTCCTTGTATAATCAAGCTAGGTAGGCTCTAGAAGCCACATAACCCACTGTCGGAAAGCCTCAGATATTAACAAAATCGGCAGCTAAGACGATTTGCTTGAAAACGAAGACAACCTGTTGCACTTACTAGACACACTAGGATCTATACGGTATATGTTGACATGAGCTTCATAAATACACAGTATACACCGAGATGTGTATTCCTCAGTTTATGTATACTGAATGCTTAATTCATGTTTTAGGACTTAAGGTATTCTTGATATTAATGTACAGTGAATTTTGGCATTAATGACCTTTGTGCAGTCGATAGGTTTTAAACAGCAAACTAACTAACATTTCCATGCCAACAGCATTCGACCAGTGATGTGGACTTCAAGACCCAACAAGGTGCGAGGGACCTGTCACTTGGCTTGCCAGTCTCGCCTTTCCTTGCTTCTCCATACCATCAGCTGGTGTTGCCAGGATACAACCCTCTCCCCTCTCTGCTACAACTGCCCTTGGCAGGAGGCCTGGGAACACAAGGACTGCCATTTTCATTTCTACAGGACTTGAATGAACTAGGATTTCCAGCTACTCAGTTGGAAGGTTTAGGACAAGGACTGCCAGGTACGCAGTTTCAGGGTTTAGGACAAGGGTTACCTGGAACACAGTTTCAGGGTCTGGGACAGGGACTAACGGGCACTCAGTTGCAAGGTCTGGGACAAGGACTGTCTGGAACACAGTTTCAGGGTCTGGGACAAGGACTACCTGGAACACAGTTTCAGGGTCTAGGTCAAGGGATACCTGGAACACAGTTTCAGGGCCTGGGACAAGGACTACCTGGAACACAGTTTCAGGGTCTGGGACAAGGACTACCTGGAACACAGTTTCAGGGTCTGGGACAAGGGCTACCTGGAACACAGTTTCAGGGTTTGGGACAAGGACTACCTGGAACACAGTTTCAGGGTCTAGGTCAAGGGCTACCTGGAACACAGTTTCAGGGTCTGGGACAAGGGTTACCTGGAACACAGTTTCAGGGTCTGGGACAAGGACTACCTGGAACTCAGTTTCAGGGTCTAGGTCAAGGGCTACCTGGAACACAGTTTCAGGGTCTGGGACAATGGTTACCTGGAACACAGTTTCAGGGTCTAGGACAAGGACTACCTGGAACACAGTTTCAGGGTCTAGGTCAAGGGCTACCTGGAACACAGTTTCAGGGTCTGGGACAAGGGTTACCTGGAACACAGTTTCAGGGTCTAGGTCAAGGACTACCTGGAACACAGTTTCAGGGTTTAGGTCAAGGGCTATCTGGAACACAGTTTCAGGGTCTGGGACAAGGACTGCCTGAAACACAGTTTCAGGGTCTGGGACAAGGACTGCCTGGAACACAATTTCAGGGTCTGGGACAAGGACTACCTGGTGCTCAGTTTCAGGGTCTGGGACTAGGACTACCTGGTACGCAACTACATGACCAAGGACAAGAGTTACATGGCACACAGTTACAAGACCCGAGAGGCCAAGAATTGCTGGGATACCGAAGAGGACTCAACGGGCTGGAAAGACGGGACAATGGCTTGCAAGGCATTACAGACGTCACAACCGGGGTGTGAGTCAACTATCCAGTAGCTTTGGTATCTCTCCTTTGTTGGAACAAAGAGCTGATCAGCAAGAGTCGACGGAGGATATACTCCAGTTAATAAATCTACTTCAGGACTTAGAGTCTGGAAACTCCATACCTCGACGTCCAGAAGCCCAAAAGGAAGCCTCGTACAGCAGCACAACGACAAAGACCTGACTCTTCTCTTGCAAAAACTAAATAATTTGCATTTATTGCCACTAAATAGCCGTTCTCCGGTTGCTCCCTCAGTAAGTTCCCTCCTCAGCTCTTAGGTCTCAGGCCTTTTGGCCTCGGCCACACACCAGGTGTCTCAGGGTAGTGGCGAGTCGGACTGTGGAAGATAAAAAATTCTGCCAGATACTGACGGTGCAGTCGATCTCCAGGCCTCACGAAATGTCCCATTTCGAGAGCCCTTTGGAACCAGAGTTCTGGATCACAAGGATCAGTTCAGATTTCCAAATTATCGCTAATATGTGGATTATGTAAAAATAATTACCTAAGAAACACAATGGCAAAATTGTAAAGATTGCGTCATTTCGAGGCACCCCTACTTGTTCTAGCTTATTATTATTGTAATCAAGGGGGAATCGCTAAACCCGTAGGATTATACAGCGCCTGTGAGGGGGGGGGATGGAAGGTATTCAGACCTAATTCAGGAAACGAGCACAGATCCAGTTCCCTACATCAAGAGCCCTCACCAGCATCAAGGAACCTTCCTTGAGGGTCTGGCTTGTGAACAACGCAAAACGAAGCGATGATGATAATCCCAAATACGGGAGAGAGGTCAGGTGCAACCCGAAAAAAACAGGTAGTGGTGAGATCACTTGTAGAGACGAGTGGGTGGGGCCGTGTACTGCAAGAGTGAAAAGGGCTGGACATACTTGCAGCCGTGATATGAATAATGCATGTGTTCAACACCATAGCATACAGGGTCACATTATGAGTTGGGAGGAGCAGAACTACTTATCAAAGAGGGTGATTTACTTAGAAGACTGGAAGCCTTTATGACTTCCATTTAAAATAGTGCTACACAAAACTCACGGAGCTTTAGCCAAAATGATTCTACCCAACGAAAACTGCCATCAGAACACGTTTGAATCAGCACTGGAGGGCCTACCGGACCTACCCAGGCTAGGAAGGTGCTCAACATCAACCCTTTTCACTCTTGCGATACACCTCTCTTCTGAGTTGCAGCTATTATGACTCAAGCAATCGTAATGACACGATTGCAAACAAACACGTACGGGCGGGAGTTTTATGACTCACTCACCGCGGGTTCAATCCCCACCCGTGCCATGCTTT
>WNWK01049306.1:0-13252 GCA_009830355.1 Cherax destructor
CTTATAACCAGTGACTCGCAATGTAGAGCGAGGGTGGAAGTTCATTGCAGTCAAATGTTAAACGAGCAATATTGCAAGGATAACGTCTTCGCTTATTGGCAGGGAGGACAAAAGTGTCAACTTTAAGGATAGGGAGTTCTTGGAACTCAAGCTGCTCCAGAATGTCATCACCACATGTCTGGAAATTCCATTGGACAATGGTGTGGGGTAAAATGACAGTACCACTACAAGAATTGAGAGAATGAAGTTTGTCAATAATGATAGGAATAGTATCTATGGTCGTAAGAAGAGAAAGATCGCGAGCTTGGCCAGCATTCTGGACCGTGATGATGCGAGTGCCACTCTTGAGAGCGTGAAATGAGATATCTTTACCTACATGGCATAGGAGAGCTTTACCAATACTATGATCAGAAAGATAGGTAGTTGGAGTAGTTGGTCTTAGAGTAAAAAACTTTGTCCATTGAGTAGTGTGAAACAAAGTGTTTAAGGGGAGTGCGTGACGAGCTGGTCGTTTCTGAGATGAATGAGAAGGAAGTGTCGAATCATCATGTAAGGGTCTTGGCCATTTGGATGTGGGACCGGAGGTGGTCCGACGTGTGACGGGCGAGCAATTCGAAAATTGCCGCACCGTAGAGGGAGAAGCCGGAATCAAGGTCAGAGAAGAGTGAAGGTCAGACATGTCAAAAGGGCTGTTCGGAACCCCGGTACCTGAAGCAGGTGACGAACCGGCACCAGCAAGAGGTACGGGGGTATTGGAGGTGTCCGAAGAGTTGTCCATTAACAAGGTAGGGTCAGAACTGGGTGCTGTACCAGGAAGGGGCCCGGGGGTAGTAGGTTCATGGATTGGGTCGTCCATGGTTAGGTTACTTCATTCTTTTTGTTTTTAAGAAAAAAAAAGAAAGAAGAAAATATAATAAAAATAAAAAAAAGATTAAAAAAAGGGGGGAACGTGGAGGAATAGCTCCTAGGAGGAATGAAAGGGGCGTAAATCGCCCAAGAGTACCTCAACACCGCAAGTAGTGCAGATGCTGCATAGAACCCATGCCATACCCTACCCTTCATGCCAGTAAACCAGGATTGCAACCTACATCCACCGAGCCACCTCGGCGGACAAAAGAGAGGGCGGCCGGATACCCACCACAAAGCATACCTCCTTCAGCCATCACCCCCGGAATCCGAAAGGTGGCCTCCAGAGATACACCCGTCGCCCGAAAGATACCCAAAGCTACCCCCCCCCCCGGGAGACCGGAGAGGGATCGGGACATCCCCAGGCGATCCAGATACCATGGCAAACTACACCACCGCCAAGAACCTCAACGCAATGGGACGGACTACGGTACCCTTTCCCCTACCTAGGAACCAGAATGTCTGTAGAGTGAAGCTCACAGAGTAAAAATGGGGAGGAATAAGGAAGGGATGAGGAGGAGGAGAAAGAGGAAAGGAAAAAAGGGAGGATATGGAAGATGGGATTGGGGGGTAATTAGGTTCGGTCTGAGGAAGAAGACCAAGAGGTCCAATTCCTCAAAATAATAGCCTCTTTACCTCGTCAAGGAGCCCCCCTTAAAGAGGGATTGTGCTCTAATTGGGTGACCTAAGTCCCATTTTGAAAATTTTATTGAATAAATAGTGATTTTCATTTATATCCAATAACTTAAAAAACTATTTTCTGATTAGTTCTGAAATATTTTTGATGACGCAATCTATAAGAACAACAAGAGTTTGTAAGTTGAGTGCGAGTTTATGCAAATTTTTTTTTTTCTGAAATGTTTAAAAACTTTGAATTAGATCAATTACCTCAACTTCAACATCAAACTTTCACCATTGCCGGGCATTACTTAAACTTGGCGCTCATTTTGACCTGTGTAAATTATTTTGCCTGTTTCATTAAATACATTGTTTTTCAGGTTATAACTAAGGAATGCCTCTTCTGAACGGCCTCAAACTATAAACACTAGTATATTATAATTGCAAACATTTTTATATTGACTTTGGGTTATGTGGGTGTCATTTTGCCAATTTATAAGAGGAAAATTGGGATATTAATTTTCAAAGAATGACTTTTCTGATTCACTAAGTCTTCCGTGTTGATATTTAACTGCATTACAAGCTTCTGCCTCACTCTGCACTATTCCAACTGCTTTGAGGTACAGGGGGCTGGTGTTATACAATACGAAGATACCTTTTTTGGTTCGCACAGTGACCGAAAGGCCTCTAGTAATATATAATCGTAAACTGCTAGGCATGGTGTGCTCACCTGTTTGTGGTTGCATTGGTCGAGTCACAGCTCCTGGCCCCGCCTCTTTTCTGGTGTGTGTGTGTGTACTTGTATGAATAAGTAAAGTATAATGAGGACTTGTTAATGCTCAATAATAAGTGGTAGGGAGCCAGAAACTCAGAAGATTATTGATTTGTATATTTCGATCCCCTTAAGTGATCCTCTTATATGTTTGTACTGATGAAGATGTGCTTGGAGAGGTCAACTCATGTCTCCTGGTCTCGGCTCTTAACTCCTTTAGACTGATTTTACACATGTCCTGGCTTCCTACCCCCGGTCATACCTTTTAATGAAATCTTGTGTATTGTTTGCCTTCACCATCTCTTCATCCTGTGCTATCAACCTTAAAGCTGAAAAAGTACTTCCTAAACTCCGTATTGTTGATCGTTTTCTTTAGATGGTGTCTGTCCCCTGGCTGCTACTCTTAACCTCAAGAACTATCTCAATTCACTCTACTTCAATGAGAATTATATATTTCATATCATGTATTAACCTCTGTTCATCTAGTATTGCTAGTTTGAGTTTCATCTCCAAAGTCATAATCATATGTTATTTCCAATAAAACTTGATTATTTTTCAAGTGGGTTTAAGTAGGTTATTTTGAAAAATTTCCTCGTCTTTTCGAGTAAACACAATCTAAAATAACGTTGTGTTGCTGCCTCTCATTTTAGTCATTTCATTTATAAGCTGATGTATAAAAATCTTGCTAATAGAGTGTGAGTGTGAGTGTGTGTGTGTGTGTGTGTGTACTCACCTAGTTGTGGTTGCAGGGGTCGAGACATAGCTCCTGGCCCCGCCTCTTCACTGGCCGCTACTGGGTCACTCTCCCTGCGCCATGAGCTTTATCATACCTCTTCTTAAAGCTGTGTATGGAACCTGCCTCCACTACATCGCTTCCCAAGCTATTCCACTTCCCGACTACTCTGTGACTGAAGAAATACTTCCTAACATCCCTGTGATTCATCTGAGTCTTCAACTTCCAACTGTGTCCCCTTGTTGTTGTGTCCCATCTTTGGAACATTCTGTCTCTGTCAACCTTGTCTATTCCTCTCAGTATTTTATATGTCGTTATCATGTCCCCCCTATCTCTCCTGTCCTCCAGTGTCGTCAGGTGTGTGTGTGTGTGTGTGTGTTACTAGCCTGGAGTGTTACATATAATATCACCTGTAATACTATCATATGGATACTACATACAGCTACATAACATCATAACTCATTATACTCCACAATATAGCCCATCCTTCATATATATATATATATATATTTTTTTTTTGCATTTCGTGAGAAAATACTCTCTCACAACTGACAGATATTCTCAGTGTTTTCTCTTACCACACCGCCGGCTTCCCACCACCGTAAAGCGTCCCACACAAGGAAATGTATCCACCGTTTGAGAAATGTTATGGTTATACCGACAAGATGTGGGAAAAGACACTTATGTACAGGTCAGGACATTCATCAAGGGAAACGTTTCGCCACTAGTGGATTCTTCAGGTACTTTTTCCACTATATTTCCTTCTGCCAGGACTCAATTCTGGCTCGCTGGTTACCTTGAATTCCTTGAAGTTATTACCTTGCTCACTCTAACATGTCAAACCATGAATATTACTTGTCACCTCACCACTCACTTCAGTAATACTGAAATACAGGTTAATATAAGTTCATCTAACTTAACCGTGGAAAACAAATAATATATTTTAACAGTCAGTTTTCAAGTTTTAGATTAAGTTTTTGATGTCAGATTGATGTCAAATTAAAGTTTATACAGTGAAACATAACCAGCATAATACTCAGGAAAAATTCATCAGGAAATAGATCAAACATCTGACATGAGACTCGCTCATATAATTAAAAAAAAAAAAAAAAAAAAAAAATCTGTATGCAGTATAAAAATGTATTTTACATGTAAAAAATTACTCTTAAGCAAAAAAAGTAAGCCATTAACATGCATGTGCAATTCGGGCTACTGAAGCTTTTGGTCACATGTGCGAGGCCTTCCGCTGGCTTACTGGTCCACCCTTATAAAAATATGAAGTATAGAAGTAATGACTCACGAAACTGTAAAAACACGATTGAAAACAAACCACGGTACGGATGGGGATTGAACGTTAATATTTTTTTTCATATGCCCACCTTTTTACCACTTCCCTCTTATTACATATATTTTATAAACTAATTTATAAACACACACATATGATCTCCAAACCTTAATTAATCATATAATTTTGAACTATTTATGGTGGTAGTAGCAATTACTACATTCTTTGGCAGGGTATTTTCTGCCCAACAGGACTATTGAAAAATCAGGGAGTTTTGAAGTAAACTCGGGGATTAATCTCTGGTACACTGCCGTCAGTCCTCAAAGCTACCGAATAAATATGTAGAGAGTAAAACCATTTGAAAACGTTCTGTATATATATGTTGTGCTTTTTAGAGAGGAATAGCTGAAAAATCTGCTGGTTTGACCACTAGTGGGGAACCAGTGTATGTGTTGCGTGTGTGTGTGTGTGTGTGTGTGTGTGTGTGTGTGTGGCTGCGTGTGTGTGTGTGTGTGTGTTTGTTGCGTGTGTATGTGTGTGTGTTACATGTGTGTGTGTTATGTTGTCATGTGTGTGTGTATGTTGCGTGTGTTGCATGTGTGTGTGTGTGATGGAGTGTGTCAGGGAGTGTTTGTGTGTATATGTAAGCTTGTGCTTATTAGTTATCCTTTTGTCAAAGGCACTTGGCGATCAGACACTTGACCTGTTTGGTGTTTGTGTGCATGTGTAAGAACTTCGGTTTTTTCATTTTTTTCTGATTGTGTAAGTGCATAAAAATACTTAAGTTTTTTTTTTCCTGTACTTACTGTCATTGTGTATGTACCAGGGTATGTATGTGTGTGTACTTTACTATTTGTGTTTGCAGGGGTCATTCTGACAACCTGGCCCCGCCTCTTAACTCGCCACTGCAGAGTCATTCCCTCTTAGCCTCGTGGGTCCTATCGTACCTCCTCTTAGAACTATGTATCGGGACTGCCTACAACAATTTCTCACCAAGATCATTCCACTTCTAGACCACTAAGACTGAAAAAATAGTTTTTAACATCTTTGTGGCTCTTATGTATTGTCTTCTCGAACATCCTATCCTTGCCTACCTTATCAATTCCCTGAGTATATTGTAGGCTGTTATTATGTCCTCCCTGATTCTTCGGCCTTCCTGTTCCGTTAGCTCCTCCTCATAGCTCACGCCCCTCAGCTCAGAAACAAGTCTTGTTGCATACCTCTGCACTTTCCAGTTTCTAAACATGCTTTTTTTCAGGTGCGGGTTTCATACGTATGTATGCATAAATGTATATGTGTTGTATAAGAGCCCCGGAATGACTCTGTTAAGATTCCTGAAGATTACTCGTAAATTTACCAGACGATCATTGGCTGCAGAGGTTATTTGTTTCACGTGAGCCTCTGGTGTTATACTGGGCATTATGCTCACCCTCAGGTCTTTCTCTTTGAGAAAAGTCTGCGGACTGTGTCCTGCTAGTTTTCACTCCGTTCTTTGCCAAAACTTCATGACTGTGCATTTACTGGGATTAAATTCAAGCAACCATTTATATGATTATTTTTGCAATTTGTCCTGATCCCTTTGGAGCCTTTCCAAGCACTTATCTGTTTTTATTTTCATTAGTTTTACATCATCAGACATAGATATATCTGAATCGATCCCATCTGAAATATCGTTCACATAAACGAAAAACATTACTTGTCCTAACTCTGATCCTTGCGGAAGTCTGCTAGTTATTCTTCTTCGTTCTGACGCCTCTTCCTTACCCAAAGATACTCTTTGATCTACCGGAGTACGTTTCCTGTTATTCTCGCCTGAATCCCAAGTTGTTGGTCCAGTATTTTGTGGGCTACAGTATCAAATGCTTTCTTACAGTCTAAGAAAAATACCATCCATTAAATCCCCCTTTCTTTCGTTGCACATTTGTTACTTTCTCGCAAAACTCCAACAAGTTAGACAAGATTTGCCATATCTAAAGACATATTTTAGTTACTGTTTATGAAACTACTACTCTCCAAGTGGTCTACTTCTCTCCTGATAAGTTTCTCCATTATCTTGCAAGGTATGCATCTCAGAGTAACTGGTGTGTAGTTTAGCGCCTCCTGTCTTCTTTCTTAAATATAGTGACTACATTTGCTGTCTTCTAGATATCTGGTAACTGTCCCGTATCCACTTTTTATTTTTGAAGATCATAGCTAGTAGGTTAGACTATGGTTCTGCACCCTCTCTCAGAATCCAAGGTGACGATGTTAGGTCCCATTGCCATTGGTGTATCCAAGTTGTTTTTACCTCTTTCCCTGTTGTGCAGATGAAATTCAGTACTTGTCTGTGTCCCCTGTTCCTTACTTAGTCTCTCTGGCATTGCCCCAATTTCCACTGAGAAGACCTCTTCATAATTTTATGAATTCTTCCTTGTCGTTATTCGTGAACTCTCCTCATTCCTTCATCAGTTGAATTACTTGATCCTTTACTGTAGTCTTTCTTCTGATGTGGTTGCGAAGTCGTTTTGGTTGAGACTGGGCCTTTGCTGCTATGTCATTCTCAGATTGTCTCTAAGCCTTTCTCCTCGCCCTAGCATATTTGCTTCGGACCAACCTGCTGATTTCTCTGCTCGTGTCTGTCCTTTCCTTTCTTTATTTTCTTCGCTCTCTTACTTTTTTTTTTTGCCTCCCTGCATCTCTGGTTGATCCAAGGGCTATTTTATCTTTGTTGTTTCTGCATCTTCTTCTTGGTATGAAGGTCTCAGCTTCCCTGCATTTTTCAGTAGTACTTGATCATGTCACCCACTGACTTGCCTTCCAATTCACTGTCCCAGTCAACTACATTCAGGAAGTCTCTCAACCCGTCAGAATTTTCCCTTGTAAAAATTGGCTTCACATGCTCTCCACCTACTGTATTTCTCTTTAGTTCCACTCAGTACTCGAAGTTCAGAACCGAATCATTCTTAGCGCCCAGAGGACTTCCATATTCTGTTTAACCTATGTCAGCTGTATCTGTGGTTAACACTAGGTCCAGTGTTGCTAGCTCATCTCTCTCTCTCTCTCTCTCTCTCTCTCTCTCTCTCTCTCTCTCTCTCTCTCTCTCTCTCTCTCTCTGCCATGTCTTAACGTGCTTACTCAAAATTTCCTCTACTTAGCTCCATCAAATTTAGTCCTCCACTTTTGCAACCCCTCATATTGATCCCAGTCCTCCCAATCTATTGTTGTATGGTTGAAATAAGTAACTTCCCTTTAAGCTTAAATGCACTCCTGGCTGCTTCTGCTATGCCAACCATCGTTCGAGTGTTCTCATATTCCTGCCTCAGCCTCTTATTATTAGGTGGGTGGGTTGTACATATATCACTCTTACTACTGAGTCCCCCAGTCTTAACTGAATACATTTTGAAATTTTTTCCTTTAGGCTGTTTAATTCTCTAATCTTTTCAAAGTTCCATTGTTTTCTAATTAATAGAGTTACTCGTCCTCCTCCCCTGTTTCTCCTGCTTTTCCCTAAGACTTGTTATGCTAGAAATATGGCATCTGATATTATTTCTCAGGGATAATTATTGTCTGGCGTCACCTCATCTGTTCTTTCCTTTAACTTATTGTTGTTGTTAGATAAACTATCTGCATTAGTGTAACACATTCTGACACTACTCTCCCTTACCATGCACTGATTTATGTCTCCTTTTTGATGCTTGCTGGACAGGAGTTGAGGTCTTGCTGGGGTTGGTGTGGGCCTCCCTACAGGAAGAGGGATTAGGGATAGGGTTACGGGCAGGAAAGGGGATGGGGATGGGGGATAGTGCACAGGGGAGTGGGGAATCTGTGTTAGTGATTGAGCTGGGAAGTGGGGACTGACCCAGAGTTGGTCCAGCTGGGAAAGGGGATCGAAGTTGCATCTGGAGGAGTTTCCACCTGGTGGCCCCTCGTCTGCTGCTCTTCTCTGCTCTCAACGGATTCTTCTTAGCTGTTCCTTCTTCCTCACCATCCCGTCCCTATCTAGATAGACATGACTGCAGCGTTGTGTGTGTGTGCGCGTGTGCGTGCGTATGTGTACAAAAGAGTATTTACTCACCTATATATGGCTTCAGGGGTCGAGTTCACTTTTTCCTGGCTTCGAAAGCCTGGTCATACTTCTTAATTTTATTTATGGATCGTGTCTTAACTACTCTGCTCTCACTGTCCTGACTACTCTAAGACCGAAAAAATACTTCATAATATCCTTGCAACATGTTTATTTAAAATTCCAGCTGTACCCCGGTGTTCCTGTTTCTCATCTCTCAAATATCTGTTGATATCGTTGTCATCATGTCACCCCCAGTGTTTCTGTTCTCTAGTGACATCAGTTTTATTTTCCTTAACATCTCTTTATGGGACATACCCCTTAGCTCCGGGACTAGTCTCTTTGCAAACTTCTGCACTTTCTCCAGTTTCTTGACATACTTGACCAGGTGTGGATTGCATACTGGTGCTGCGTTCTCCAATATAGGCCTGACATTCGCCGTATAGTGACGTGAATGACCCCTTGCTTAGATTTCTGAAAGCAAGTCTTAGATTTGTTAAACATGCATTTGCTGCAGTAGTTATTCGGCTGGTGTGTACAATAAAATGTCTCATTAGTTGCATTTGTGTCCTTTTACTTAACATATTGTCGGTAATTCTACCAATATTAATACATATGTACATTAGGAGATATACTCGGTATAATACTCTCCCCGAGGTCCTCCTTGAGTGAAATTTGCAGCCTTTACCCTTCACTGAGCTTGTACTCCATCTGCGGACTTCTTTGCCTTTCCCCCAATCTTCACAACTTTGCACTTCCTGGGGTTAAATTCCAGTAGCCACTTGTCAGACAAGACCTGCAGCCTGTCCTAGTCCAATCTCTCTCTCTCTAGCTGTTTCTTTGAGCTTATATGGTCCTTCAAGCACCCCCTGCCCCCAATGAGGCGTATACCACGTGTTTTAGGACCTGACGCCAGTCAAGAACAAAAGACCTGAAACTTAAGTGGAGAGGCATGTCTGACAGTTATTTGCCAAGGTGTGTGACAATTTACTGGTTAATTAGGTCTCCCTTTTGACCTCACAAGCAGTGACTTACATCACACATAAGAACATAAGAAGGAACACTGCAGCAGGCCTACTGGCCTATGCGAGGCACGTCCAACTCTCCTACCGGCTTAAGCCAATGCCCCAACCTAGTCAGGTCAGGTCACATTCACTTAAGGAAGGAGCACGACATCTGACCTAGTAGCACAAGCTAGTCAGGTCCAACTCACCCACCCGCACCAACTCAAGTATTTATCTAACCTATTTTTAAAACTACACAATGTTTTAGCCTCTATAACTGTACTCGGGAGTTTGTTCCACTCATCCACAACTCTATTACCAAACCAGTGCTTTCCTATATCCTTCCTGAATCTGAACTTTTCCAACTTAAAGCCATTGCTGCGAGTCCTGTCTTGGCTAGATATTTTTAGCACGCTATTTACATCCCCTTTATTTATTCCTGTTTTCCATTTATACACCTCAATCATATCCCCCGTAATTCTACGCCTTTTTAGAGAGTACAGATTCAGGCCCTCAGTCTATCCTCATAGGGAAGATTTCTGATACATGGGATCAACTTTGTCATCCTCCTTTGTATGTTTTCCAGAGCATTTATATCCATTCTGTAATACGGTGACCAAAACTGTGCAGCATAATCTAGATGAGGCCTAACTAAGGATATATAGAGTTGAAGAACAACCTGAGGACTCCTATTATTTATGCTTCTTGATATGAAGCCAAGGATTCTGTTCGCTTTATTGCGAACACTTACGCACTGTTATCTTGGTTTTAGATTATTGCTAACCAGAACTCCTAAATCCTTTTCACAATCAGTAATATAAAGATCTACATTATTTAGTTTATATGTAGCATGGTTATTTTCCTGTCCAATGTTTAGAACTTTGCATTTGTCTATACTAAACTGCATCTGCCACTTCTCCGACCACTGCATCAGTCTATTCAAATCTTCCTGGAGTGCTCTAATGTCCTCATTTGAATGAATTGGACGGCCTATCTCGGTGTCATCGGCAAACTTGCTTATGTCGCTATTTATTCCCTCATCTATGTCGTTTATGTAGATTGTGAACAACAAGGGGCCCAACACTGACCCCTGTGGAACACCGCTCGTGACGCTTCCCCACTCTGATTTCTCCCCATTTATGCAAACTCTCTGCTGCCTATTTGTCAACCATGCCTCTATCCGTGTGCCTTAATTTTCCTCAATAGTCTCTGATGTGGGACTCTATCAAAAGCCTTACTGAAGTCCATATACACAATATCATATTCATTACCATGCTCTATCCCCTCAAATACCTTAGTGAAAAAAGTTAATAAATTCGTAAGGCAGGAACGCCCTTTTGTAAAACCGTGCTGAGATTCGTTGATTAATTTATGCTTTTCAAGATGGCTATGAATTGCCTCGGCAATTATTGATTCCATAAATTTTCCCACTATGGTGGTTAGGCTTATTGGTCTATAGTTCGAAGCTAAGGACCTGTCACATGCTTTGAAAATAGGTATTACATTTGCCATTTTCCACTTATCTGGCACCATGCCAGTTTGTAGTGATATGTTGAAAAGATTAACCAAAGCTTTGCTAAACTCCTCTTTGCATTCCTTTAGAACCCTTGCGAACAGCTCATCAGGGCCTGGGGATTTGTTAGGTTTTAATTTATCTATTTGTCTAAGGACCATGTCACTTGTTACCCTAATCGTGCATAGTTTACTATCGTCCTGCTCTACATAATTTATTATTTCTGGAATATATCTAGTATCTTCCTGTGTAAAAACTGAGAGGAAGTGTTAAAAAAATCTACACATTTCCTTATCACTGACGGTGAGCTGACCTGAGTAACTTTTGAGTGGGCCTATCTTGTCCCTAATCTTCTGTATACCTGAAAGAATCCTTTTGGGTTAGTCTTCGATTCTCTTGCAACTTTAACCTCATAATCTCTTTTTGCTTTTCTTATTCCCTTTTTTATTTATCTCTTAAACTGAATATGTTGATTTCTTAATTGCCCCTCTCCTCTTTTGAACATCCTTGAACACCCTCCAGGTAGACTCCAGGTAGACCTCTGACTATCCCTCCATGGCATTCACATACAAGAATCTTGTGAAACACCACTCGTCACATGCATAAATTCCGACACCACTTCTAGAGCTATCACTCGTTGCCTTCCTGTCAGATATTCCTTGATTCATTGTAGTGCCTTCCCTGTTATTCCTGTCTGCTCCTTTAGGCTTTGTCCCGGTCTCTTGTCCGGCTCTTTGTCAAAAGACTTTCTACAGTCCAAGAATATGCAATCTATACATCCATCCATCTTTCTTTCCTTACCTCCTCCCCCCACCTCTGTCTCCCATCCGCCTCCTCCATTCTCTTCTCTCTCTCTCTTCTCTCTCTCTCTCTCTCTCTCTCTCTCTCTCTCTCTCTCTCTCTCTCTCCACTGCAGAAGGTTTGTGAGTCAGGATTTACCATCCCAAAAGCTATTCAAGTTGTCATTTAGGAATGCACGTTTTTTTTCTAGGTGTTCCACCACTTCTCATAAATTCTCCATAACCTTGTGTATTATGCATCTTAATGACACTGGTCTGTAGATTGATGTTACCTATAGATCTCCTTTTTTAATAATAGAACTCCATTTGCCATCTTCCACACCTCTGACAGTGGCTCTGTGTCGATTGACTTGTTGAAGAGTGTTGTCATTGGAAGATATCTAGCTCAATGAATAGCTTCAACTCTTCTGTTGTATGTATCGTGCCCAGGGCTAGCTGGTGTACTCTACTGCTTCAGTTTACTGGTAGCCTTCCTGTTTCCACTAAGAATACCTCCATAAATTTCTTGCTGTGCTCTTCACAAATTTCCTGGTCATTCATTGCGAGTTTTCCTTCCTTTTTTTCAGTCTAATTACCTTTGTTGTTGTAATACTCCTGATGCAGCTGTGTAACAACTTATGGGTGGATGTAACTATCGATGCTATGTCATTCTCAAATCGTCATTGAGCTACTCTACTTAACTATGCATATTCGTTTCTGGCTCTTATGCTTAATTCCCCGTTTTCCTGAGTTCTTTACCTGCTATATTATTTCCATGTTCCAGCACCTTCAGTCTTAGCCTCTCTGCACCTCTGAGAACCATGGGCTCACTTTCTTCTTCCCATTGTTTCTCTTACTCCTGGATATGAATTTCTTCTTTCCCTCCCCGTACCCAGGCATATGTACTCACCTATATGTGGTTGCAGGGGTCGATTCATAGCTCCTGGCCCCGCCTCTTCACTGGTCGATACTAATTCACTCTCTCCCTGCTCCATGAGCTTCATCATACTTTTTCTTAAAGCTATGTATGGAACTTGCTTCTACTACACTCTCCAGATTATTACTCTTCCTGACAACTCTAAGGCTAAAGAAATGCTTCCTAACATCCCTATGACTCATCTGGGGTTTCAGCTTCCAATTATGGCCCCTTGTTCCTGTATTCTATCTCTGAAACATTCGAGCCCTGTCCACCTTGTCAATTCCTCTCAGTATTTTATACGTTGTTATCATGTCCCCCCTGTCCCTCCTATCCTCTAGTGTCATCAGGTTGAGTTCCCTTAACCTCTCCTCATAAGACATTCCTCTCAGTTCTGGGACTAAACGTGTTGCAATTTTTTGCACTTTCTCCAATTTCGTGACGGTGAGGGTTCCATACTGGTGATGCATACTCCAGTATAGGCCTAACGTACACGGTGTACAATGTCGTGAATGACTCCTTACTCAGATGTCTAAACGCTAATCTCAGGTTTGCCAATCGCCCATATGCTGCAGCAGTTATTTGATTGATGTGTGCCTCAGGAGACATGTTCGTTATAATGCTTACCCCAAGATACTTTTCTTTAAGTGACGTTTGCAGCCTTTGATTCCCTAACCTGTATGC
>WNWK01049307.1:0-13252 GCA_009830355.1 Cherax destructor
TGTCTTCAAGAAGGCACTGGACAGGCATCTAAAATCAGTACTTGATCAGCTGGGCTGTCGTTCATACGTCGGTTTACATGCCGCTAGCAGTAACAGCCCGGCTGAACAGACCCTGATCTATCACTAGACCTGGTTTTAGATCGGGCCGCGGGAACGTTCACCCCCGAAACCCTCTCCAGGTATACTGAAGTGTCAAGTTAATTTAACCTAATCTAACATAAAAAAAAATCCTAAAAGTACCTTCTTTAACAATCGCGGTGGATCAGGGCCTGGACAACCAGACTGTTACTTCTGGCCGCACTTAAACTGACGTAGGACCCCACAGCCCGACTGGTCAGATACTGACTTTACCTAAGAGAGTACTGGTACCACTACCTTAAAATCCTCAAGAGGCTGAGGAGCTATAGCTCAACGTAATCAAGAAGCCCACCATCTCGAGTTTAACACCACTGAAAGGTCCAGAAACTGCAGATCAACACCATTAAGAGACGAGAGCAGATCAGCAGCTACAGGTGACCCAGGAGTTATAACTCAACCCAAACACTGGTTGGTTAATGAGGTTAAAAGCCTATCATCTACAAGAGGGTCATTAAGGTTGGCTGCTCGGTAACCTTATCATCAACTGACAAGAATACTTTAATCCCCAAACAAAGGATCAAAACAAACTTTCAACATATTCACACTAAGAGAAATATACTGGCCAGGGTGTATAGCATGTGCCACACACCGAACATATGTTCAGCAGCGCACTCAGAATATTAAAATAGCTCACACATGTGGCAGATATATACAAGGTATTATTTGGTACTGTACACCTACAAATAATTCATGGGCTGTCATATCCTTAACATCGAACAGCTCAAAACTCGTACATACAAGGATAGAAAACACACACACACTCACCCCCCCACACACACACACACTCACCCCCCCACACACACACACTCACACCCCACACACACACCCCACCACACACACACACACACACACACACACACACACATACACACACTAACACCCACACACACACACACACACACTCACACCCCACACACACACCCCACACACACACCCCACTCACACACACACACACACACATACACATTGTAAGAAGGCGTTTGACACAGTTCCACACAAGAGATTAGTGCAGAAGCTGGAGGACCAGGCAGGGGTAACAGGGAAGGCACTACATTGGATCAGGGAATACCTGTCAGGGAGACAGCAGCGAGTCATGGTACGTGGCGAGGTGTCAGAGTGGGCGCCGGTGACGAGCGGGGTTCCACAGGGGTCAGTCCTGGGACCAGTGCTGTTTCTGGTATTTGTGAACGACATGACGGAAGGAATAGACTCCGAAGTGTCCCTGTTTGCAGATGATGTGAAGTTGATGAGAAGAATTCAATCGGACGAGGACCAGGCAAAACTACAAAGGGATCTGGACAGCCTGCAAGCCTGGTCCAGCAACTGGCTCCTGGAGTTCAACCCCACCAAGTGCAAAGTCATGAAGATTGGGGAAGGGCAAAGAAGACCGCAGACGGAGTACAGCCTAGGGGGCCAGAGACTGCAAACCTCAATCAAGGAAAAAGATCTTGGGGTGAGTATAACACCAGACACATCTCCTGAGGCGCACATCAACCAAATAACTGCTGCAGCATATGGGCGCCTAGCAAACCTAAGAACAGCATTCCGACATCTTAATAAAGAATCGTTCAGGACCCTGTACACTGTGTACGTTAGGCCCATATTGGAGTATGCAGCACCAGTTTGGAACCCACACCTAGCCAAGCATGTGAAGAAGCTCGAGAAAGTGCAAAGGTTTGCAACAAGACTAGTCCCGGAGCTAAGGGGTATGTCCTACGAGGGAGGTTAAGGGAAATCGACCTGACGACACTGGAGGACAGGAGAGATAGGGGAGACATGATAACAACATATAAGATACTGAGAGGAATTGACAAAGTGGACAGAGACAGAATGTTCCAGAGATGGGACACAACAACAAGGGGACACAGATGGAAGTTGAAGACTCAGATGAATCACAGAGATGTTAGGAAGTATTTCTTCAGTCACAGAGTTGTCGGGAAGTGGAATAGTTTAGGAAGCGATGTAGTGGAGGCAGGCTCTATACATAGCTTTAAGCAGAGGTATGATAAAGCTCATGGCGCAGGGAGAGTGACCCAGTAGCGGCCAGTGAAGAGGCGGGGCCAGGAGCTTTGACTCGACCCCTGCAACCACAACTAGGTGAGTACACACACACACACCACACCCACACACCCTCCCCACACACACACACAGTCACACCCCACACACACCCCACACACACACACACACATAAGAACATAAGAACATAAGAAAGAAGGAACACTGCAGCAGGCCTACTGGCCCATGCGAGGCAGGTCCAAGTCTCCCACCGGCTTAAGCCAATGCCCCGACCCAGCCAGGTCAGGTTACATTCACTTAAGGAAGGAGCATGGCATCTGACCTAGTAGCACAAGCTAGTCAGGACCAACTCACACCCACCCGCACCCACTCATATATTTATCTAGCCTATTTTTAAAACTACACAACGTTTTAGCCTCTATAACTGTTATCGGGAGTTTGTTCCACTCATGCACAACTCTATTACCAAACCAATGCTTTCCTATATCCTTCCTGAATCTGAATTTATCCAACTTAAAGCCATTGCTGCGTGTCCTGTCAATACTAGATATTTTTAGCACGCTATTTACATTTTTTTTTATTTTTATTAACACATCGGCCGATTCCCACCAAGGCTGGGTGGCCCGAAAAAGAAAAACTTTCATCATCATTCACTCCATCACTGTCTTGCCAGAAGGGTGCTTTACACTACAGTTATAAAACTGCAACATTAACACCCCTCCTTCAGAGTGCCGGCACTGTACTTCCCATCTCCAGAACTCAAGTCCGGCCTGCCGGTTTCCCTGAATCCCTTCATAAATGTTACTTTGCTCACACTCCAACAGCACGTCAAGTATTAAAAACCATATGCCTCCATTCACTCCTATCAAATACGCTCACACATGCTTGCTGGAAGTCTAAGCCCCTCGCACACAAAACTTCCTTTACCCCCTCCCTCCAACCTTTCCAAGGCCGACCCCTACCCCGCCTTCCCTCCACTACAGATTTATACACTCTCGAAGTCACTCTGTCTCGTTCCATTCTCTCTACATGTCCAAACCACCTCAACAACCCCTCCTCAGCTCTCTGGACAATCGTTTTGGTAATCCCGCACCTCCTCCTAATTTCCAAACTCCGAATTCTCTGCATTATATTCACACCACACATTGACCTCAGACATGACATCTCCACTGCCTCCAGCCTTCTCCTCGTTGCAACATTCATCACCCATGCTTCACACCCATATAAGAGCGTTGGTATAACTATACTCTCATACATTCCCTCTTTACTTCCATAGACAAGGTTCTTTGTCTCCACAGACTCCAAGTGCTCCACTCACCCTTTTCCCTCATCAATTCTATGATTCACCTCATCCTTCATAGACCCATCCCCGACATGTCCACTCCAAAATATCTGAATACATTCACCTCCTCCATACTCTCTCCCTCCAATCTGATATCCAATCTTTCGTCACCTATTCTTTTTGTTATCCTCATCACCTTACTCTTTCCTATATTCACTTTCAATTTTCTTCTTTTACACACCCTACCAAATTCATCCACCAACCTCTGCAGCTTCTCTTCAGAATCTCCCAAAGCACAGTGTCATCAGCAAAAAGCAACTGTGACAACTCCCACTTTGTATTTGCTTCTTTATCTTTTAGCCCAACACCTCTTGCCAAGACCCTCGCATTCACTTCTCTTACAACCCCATCTATAAATATATTGAACAACCACGGTGACATCACACATCCTTGTCTAAGGCCCACTTTTACTGGGAAATAGTCCCCTTCCCTCCTACACACTCTAACCTGAGCCTCACTATCCTCATAAAAACTCTTCACTGCTTTCAGTAACCTTCCTCCTATTCCATACACCTGCAACATCTGCCACATTGCCCCACTATCTACCCTATCATACGCCTTTTCCAAATCCATAAATGCCACAAAACATCTTTACTCTTATCCAAATACTGTTCACCTATATGTTTCACTGTAAACACTTGGTCTACACACCCCTACCTTTCCTAAAGCCCCCTTGTTCATCTGCTATCCTGCTTTCTGTTTTACTCTTAATTCTTTCAATAATAACTCTACCATACACTTTACCAGGTACACTCAACAGACTTATTCCCTATAATTTTTGCCCCTTCTTTTGTCCCCTTTGCCTTTATACAAAGGAACAATACACGCTCTCTGCCAATCCTAGGTACCTTACCCTCTTCCATACATTTATTAAATAATAGCACCAACCACTCCAAAATTATATCCCCACCTGCTTTTAACATTTCTATCTTTATCCCATCAATCCCAGCTGCCTTACCCCTTTCATTCTACCCACTGCCTCACGAACTTCCCCTACACCCACAACTGGCTCTTCCACACTCCTACAAGATGTTATTCCTCCTTGCCCTACACACGAAATCACAGCTTCCCTGTCTTCATCAACATTTAACAAATCCTCAAAATATTCTCTCCATCTTCCCGATCCTCTAACTCTCCATTTAATAACTCTCCTCTCCTATTTTTAACTGTCAAATCCATTTGTTCTCTAGGCTTCCTCAACTTATTAATCTCATTCCAAAACTTTTTCTTATTTTCAACAAAATTTGCTGATAACATCTCACCCACTCTCTCATCTGCTCTCTTTTTACATTGCTTCACCACTCTTTTAACCTCTCTTTTTCTCTCCATATACTCTTCCCTCCTTGCATCACTTCTACTTTGTAAAAACCTCTCATATGCTAACTTTTTCTCCTTTACTACTCTCTTTACATCATCATTCCACCAATCGCTCCTCTTCCCTCCCGCACCCACTCGCCTGTAACCACAAACTTCTGCTGAACACTCTAACACTACATTTTTAAATCTACCCCATACATTTTCGACCCCATTGCCTACACTCTCACTAGCCCATCTATCCTCCAATAGTTGTTTATATCTTACCCTAACTGCCTCCTCTTTTAGTTTATAAACCTTCACCTCTCTTTTACTTACTGATTCTATTTTCCTTGTATCCCATCTACCTTTTACTCCCACTGTAGCTATAACTAAAAAGTGATCTGATATATCTGTAGCCCCTCTATAAACATGTACATCCTGAAGTCTACTCAACAGTCTTTTATCTATCTTTCCTGTTTTCCATTTATACACCTCAATCATATCCCCCCTAATTCTACGCCTTTCTAGAGAGTGCAGATTCAGGGCCCTCAGTCTATCCTCATAAGGAAGATTTCTGATACATGGGATCAACTTAGTCATCCTCCTTTGTACGTTTTCCAGAGCATTTATATCCATTCTGTAATACGGGGACCAAAACTGTGCAGCATAATCTAGATGAGGCCTAACCAAGGATATATAGAGTTGAAGAACAACCTGAGGTCTCCTATTATTTATGCTTCTTGATATGAAGCCAAGGATTCTGTTAGCTTTTTTGCGAACACTTATGCACTGCTGTCTTGGTTTTAGATTACTGCTAACCAGAACTCCTAAATCCTTTTCGCAATCAGTAGTATTAAGATCTACATTATTTAGTTTATATGTGGCATGGTTATTGTCCTGTCCAATATTTAGAACTTTGCATTTATCTATATTAAACTGCATCTGCCACTTATCCGACCACTGCATCAGTCTATTCAAATCTTCCTGGAGTGCTCTAATGTCCTCATTTGAATGAATTGGACGGCCTATTTTGGTGTCATCGGCAAACTTGCTTATGTCGCTATTTATTCCCTCATCTATGTCGTTTATGTAGATTGTGAACAACAAGGGGCCCAATACCGACCCCTGTGGAACACCGCTCGTGACGCTTCCCCACTCTGATTTCTCTCCATTTATGCAAACTCTCTGCTGCCTATTTGTCAACCATGCCTCTATCCAGGAAAAAATTTCTCCTCCTATTCCGTGTGCTTTAAATTTCCTCAATAGTCTCTGATGTGGGACTCTATCAAAAGCCTTACTGAAGTCCATATACACAATATCATATTGATTACCATGATCTACTTCCTCAAATACCTTAGTGAAAAAGTTATTAAATTTGTAAGGCAGGAACGTCCTTTTGTAAAACCGTGCTGGGATTCGTTGATTAATTTATGTTTTTCAAGATGGCTGCGAATTGCCTCGGCAATTATTGATTCCATAAATTTTCCCACTATGGAGGTTAGGCTTATTGGTCTATAGTTCGAAGCTAAGGACCTGTCACCTGCTTTGAAAATAGGTATTACATTTGCCATTTTCCACTTATCTGGCACCATGCCAGTTTGCAGTGATATGTTGAAAAGATTAGCCAACGGTTTGCTAAGCTCCTCTTTACATTCCTTTAGAACCCTTGCATACAGTTCATCAGGGCCTGGGGATTTGTTAGGTTTCAATTTATCTATTTGTCTAAGGACCATGTCACTTGTGACCCTAATCGTGCATAGTTTACTATCATCCTCTTCTACATAATTAATTATTTCTGGAATATCGCTAGTATCTTCCTGTGTAAAAACTGAGAGGAAGTAAGTGTTAAACATTCTACACATTTCCTTATCACTGTCGGTGAGCTGACCTGAGTAACTTTTGAGTGGGCCTATCTTGTCCATAATCTTACTTCTATATACCTGAAAAAATTCTTTTGGGTTAGTCTTCGATTCTCTCGCAACTTTAACCTCATAGTCTCTTTTTGCTTTTCTTATTCCCTTTTTTTATTTCTCTCTTTAACTGAATATATTGATTAACTAATTGCCCCTCTCCTCTTTTGATTCGCCTATATATGCCTCTCTTTTGACCAATGAGATGTTTTAATCTATTGTTCATCCATTTAGGATCATTTTTGTTTGATCTGATTTCCCTATTAGGAACATAAGTTGTCTGAGCAGCTAGAACTATTCTCTGGAAAACGTCATATTGGCAATCACCACCTACCTGACCCACTGTCAGGTCATTCCAGTTCAGCCTACCCAGGTAATTTTTCAGTCCTATGAAATCAGCCAGGCGGAAGTCAGGGACAGAGACTTGATTTCCATTAGTAAGGTAATTCCATGATATATTAAAACTGAGTGATTTGTGATCACTTTCCCCAAGCTCATCATTAACCTCAAGATTATTAATTAGCGATTCCCTGCTGGCAAGAACCAAGTCTAGCAGGTTATTTCCTGCTAGACACACACGCACACACACACACACCCACACACACACACACACACACACACACACACACACACACACACACACACAGCATAGAGTAGTTAGGAAGTGGAATAGTCTAGCGAACGATCTAGTGGAGGCGGGAACCATACATAGTTTTAAGACAAGGTATGATAAAGCTCATGAAGCAGGGAGAGCAGAGTCCCAGTAGCGGACAGCGAAGAGGCGGGGCCAGGAGCTGAGTCTCTACCCCTGCAACCACAATTAGGTGAGTTAGGTGAGTACCACACACCTGGTGGCGGGGTCAGAGTGGGAAGGCTTAGTGTGCTTCAGGCGACTTTGCCACGTGTGTCACCCAAGATAATAAAGTAAAATAAATATGTGACAAGTGAAAGAACTACAGTGAATAGGTTATATTATATATCGACAAGAAATGAAAGTGGATATACGCCAGGTCATTGCACCGAGTTGGACAATCTACAGGCTACTACAGGCTGTACAGGCTGCATCGCAAGTATCTCACCTATGCGTGGTTTTCGGGGAGTCGGGTGTGAGTTCCAATTACCTAACCGCCAAGCTGTTTGTGAACGGTCAACTCTCATAGTAAGATAAGGAATAGGATATCAAGTACCCGGTAACAAGTAGCAATTGGTAATTTCTAATAGAAAAGGGCGAGCAGACAGGTGAAGCACAGAATACATTAACTGGTAGATCAGGTGTGAGTCAGGTCAGGCCAGGTAGTGGAGCACTGCAGACGACGTGTCACTCACAGACTCCACATACACACTCATACACCATAACACAATTTCACCACTACTTTGCACACAACCACACACACACATATAGATTAACACACACACACCTACACACACACGTGAGGTAAGTTATGACCAGGTAAGGAGACTGCAGCATTCGTATTGAAAATTCTACATACACATCCTACACCACACAATTTCTCACTACTTTGATCTACCACACACACTACACACGCCCGATGGCATGGTGGCTAGCGCTCTTAGTTCATGAGGAAGACCGGTTCAATCCGGTACCAAACATTTAAGTGTTTATATACACAACAAACATAGTAAACGTAGGCCTAGGTTAATCGCATGTGCCAGGAAAAATGGACTAACTACAATCACTATTCACATACACACCCATACACCATAACACAATTTCTCCACTACTTTGCACACAACCCACACACACATACATACACACACATACATACACAATCACTTAAGTAAAAGGACACTAATGTGACATTTTATTGTGGCAACGTTTCGCTCTCCAGGAGCTTTTTCAAGCCGTTACAAACGATATATGGACACAGATGGTATATATATACTCTCCAAGTGAGGTGTAATACTAGTGGTAGTAGAAGTAGTAGTGATATAAGTCGTAGTAGTAGTAGTAATGCAATAAGGTAGAACAATCAATTTTGCACATGAGTAAAAGGTGATAAAACAATTACATGGGTAGTATAAAATAGGTTAGACAAATATTTCTTCTGGAGGTTGGAATAGAGAAGGCCTGTAGGAGTGTTCCACATCTACGATGTGCTTGTGTTGAATTAGCAGGAAAGACTGTGATGGTAGGGTTCACTGTTTACATAAGAACATAAGAATGGAGGAACACTGCAGAAGGCCTACTGGCCCATACAAGGCAAGTCCTTATCAAAACCACCACTACCTAAGAATTTATTCCCGTACTCACGACACAAATCAAACCCAGCCCCTCCCACTCATATATTTGTCCAATCTCTTTTTAAAACCACCCAAGGTCCTAGCCTCTATCACAGTACTCGGAAGATTGTTCCACGCATCTACAACTCTGTTCGAAAACCAGTACTTGCCTATGTCCTTTCTAAATCTAAATTTATCCAATTTAAATCCGTTATTTCTGGTTCTTACTTGGTTCGATATCCTCAGTATTTTATTAATATCTCCTTTGTTTATGCCCATCATCCACTTGTACACCTCGATGATATCTCCCCTCATTCTACGTCTCTCCAGAGAGTGGAGATTCAACGCTCTAAGTCTATCTTCATACGGGAGATTTCTTATACTGTAAATCATTTTAGTCATTCTTCTTTGTATGTTCTCCAATGAATCTATATCCATCCTGTAGTAAGGAGACCAAAACTGAGCTGCATAATCCAAATGAGGTCTCACTAGTGATGTATAGAGCTGTAAAATAACTTTTGGACTTCTGTTGCTTATACTTCTTGAAATAAATCCTAGTAATCTGTTAGCCTTATTGCGCACACTTAGGCACTGTTGTCTTGGCTTTAGATTTCTGCTTACCATGACTCCCAAGTCTTTTTCACATTCTGTATGATCAAGCTCAACTTCACCTAGTTTATAAATTCGAGGGATATTTTCATTACCAACGACAAGCACCTTACACTTGTCCAGAGATGGTGAAGCTGCCTTACTACTTCTACCACCACTAGTATTACACCTCACTTGGAGAGTATATATATACCATCTGTATCCATATATCGTTTGTAACGGCTTGAAAAAGCTCCTGGAGCGAAACGTTGCCACAATAAAATGTCACATTAGTTGCATTTGTGTCCTTTTACTTAACATATTGTCGGTAATTCTACCAATATTATTACATACACAATCACGCACACACACACACACATAAAACTAACACAGACACACACAAAAATCTAACACACACACACACATACAGACACACACAGACTCTTTCCCCCTGCTCCCTCCCCCCACCTCTCCCCCACTCCCTTCCCTGAACCCTCCCTCTCCCACCCTCCTTCTCCCCCTCTCCCTCTCCTATTCTCTCCCCACCCCTCCTCCACTCCTCAAATTCCTCCTCCCCACCTCTCTTCCATTTCCCCACTGTCTCCAGTTTCTCCTCTCCTTCCATAACTTTGGTATATCTGTGTCTAGCATTAGGAATAATATTAGGAGAGAAATAAATAATGAAAATGATAGCTATAGGAATGCAGTTAGAAGCCTGAGTAGATCTATAACCCACTATGATAACATGAATGTAGATAAGTATGTTTATGGAGCAACTTGCAATGTGAACAGACTGACTGATGTTGTAGTGGCCAGACTTAGGCTTAGCTACAAGTACTGACTGATGTTGTAGTGGCCAGGCTTAGGCTTAGCTACAAGTACTGACTGATGTTGTAGTGGCCAGGCTTAGGCTTAGCTACAAGTACTTCTGGCAGTTTGGGAGATACACAGATGATGATCAAACTAAATGCAAATTATGTGATCAGGCATATGGTCACTGTCTTGAACACTATGTGCTGAATTGTCCACTTATTGAGGAATATAGAGATAGACAGTATAATAACCTATGTGACATGTCAAGATATCTTATTAGTGAAGGTAGGATACCACTTATTCTAAGCAAATTTCCTAAATTTGCTTTTAACAGATAAGTAAACTGTAGATATAAATCCAAATTAATTTCCATGAACGTGCCTATCTGTGCTCATGATAATGCGAGCACAGATGGGCATGTTTGTGGAGCAACTTGCAATGTGAACAGACTGACTGATGTTGTAGTGGCCAGGCTTAGGCTTGGCTACAAGTACTTCTGACAGTTTGGGAGACACAGATGATGATCAAACTAAATGCAAATTATGTGATCAGGCATATGGTCACTGTCTTGAACACTATGTGCTTAATTGTGCACTTATTGAGGAATATAGAGATAGACAGTATAATAACCTATGTGACATGTCAAGATATCTTATTCATGAAATAAGATACCTGCTTGTAACAGATAATTGAAATGTAGATATAAACCCAAATGTACAATTGTTAACCCCTTTGGGGCCTAGTGCCTAGGCCTTTTGTGTATCCATATGCTCTTGCGCTACCGTCCACAGGATGGATATGGGGTGCACAATAAACTAGCCACTTCGGTGGCAAAATCTATCTAATCTCTTCCCTCCACCCCTCACACAAACACTCAGGCAATCACACCACAAAACAGCCACAAAGAAATACATAGTTTTTCACTCTGTGGCATCTTAAAAATAAAAAAAAGGTGCCAGAGAGCAGGACGGAAAACTAGGGGACTGGAGGATGAGTCTGCGAAGGAAGATTGGGCAGCAGAGCTCATGAAAAGGGAACATGAGTGGGGAAGGAAGCTAGAGGAGCTTAGCATGAAAATGGAGGAGATGATAGATGCAGAAAGCAAGAAAATGGAGGAGAGGATAGCTGCAGAAAGCAGGAGGTGGGAGAAACAAGTCACAACAGCAGAGGCTAAGATACAGAGATTAGAAGAGGAGCTGAAAAATTTGAAACAGCCTAAAGAACTAAAAAGCAATGTGGACATGGAATGAGAAACTGCAACCTCAGACACAAAGAAGGGGACTGTAGAGAATGGAGTGAAACTGTGTGCAGAGGCGCTATCAGACCATCGTGGAGCCAAAGAAATAGAGAGGATCACATCAGGAACAATCGGGAGGAGTGTAGAAAAAGGGAGAGCTAAGCTATATGCTGAAGACCTAACAGACCACAGCAGTGCACAGGGAAAGTTAAAAAGGGAAAGTGACAAGCCACTGGGCCAAGGGATAACAAAAAGTGAAGAGATTGAAGAAAGGATAGCTGCAATGTAGGCAACTAAATCGAATCATGGGTTACATAGGGATATGCAGTGGAAGAATGAAAGAGAGAGATCAGTCTTTGTATATGGGCTCTCGGAAGCTGAAGGAAAACTTATGAAGCAAGAAGACAAGGGGAGAAAAAAGCAATTGAAAACATCATGAAAGCAATAGGAGAAGATGACATGACCCAGCTGGCAAATTTTCTGAGAATAGGGGGGTTTGCAAGAGGAAGAATACGGCCAGTCAAAGTGATTTTCAAGGCAGAATTGACTCAAAACAGGATCCTGCAGGAGAAAGCAAGACTAAGGGATATACCAGAGTACCGGAGGGTGTATCTTGATCGTGAAAGAAAATGAGAAGAAAGACAGAAACTGAAAGAGAGGGTACTGAGGCAAAAGGAGGAAAAAGAGATGGACAGGAGAACCCAGACACAGGAGGAAGCCCAAATACATTCACCTTCAGATGTTCCCCAACCTGGACAACCCCAATGCAGCCAAACAATCTAACCCAATCTCATTACAAACTCCACCTTCACACCAACCACCCATAGTTCCTCATCAGGTCTCCCACTTTCCCAACCCCAACGTACCCCCCAGACTACGGTATTAGAAAATAAGTTGAAGGTTTGGTATACAAATGCAGATGGTATAACAAATAAATGTGAGGAGTGGCATGAAAGAATAAAGGAGACATACCCAGACATAATATCACTCACAGAAACGAAACTCATCAGGATGATAACAGATGCAATCTTTCCACCCGGATATCAAATCCTCAGGAAAGATAGAGGGAGCAGAGGGGGAGGAGCAGTTGCACTACTCATTAAGAACCAGTGAGGATTTGAGGAAGTGGAAGGAATGGATGGAATGGGCGAAAGGGACTACATAGTAGGAACAATTCAGTCTGAGAGCCATAAGGTGGTAATTGCTGTAATGTACAACCTGCCACAGAACTGCAAGAGGCCAAGAGATGAATGCGATGAGAGCTACAGAGCAATGGTAGAAACACTAGCCGAGGTGGCCAGAAGAGCCCACATGGGGAGAGCAAAGTTACTAGTTATGAGTGATTTCAATCACAAGGAGATTGACTGGGAAAACCTGGAGCCCCAAGGAGGTCCTGAATCATGGAGAGCCAAGATGATGGATGTGGTACTGGAAAACCTAATGCATCAATATGTTAGAGACACTACCAGAGAGAGAGGTGGGGATGATCCAGCAAGACTGGACCTAGTATTCACCTTGAGTAGTTCGGACATCGAGGATATCACGTATGAAAGGCCCCTTGGAGCTAGTGATCATTTGGCTCTGAATTTTGATTATATAGTTGAGCTACAAGTGGAGAGGGAAGCAGGAATAGGAAGGGAGAAACGAAACTACAAAGGGGGACTACACAGA
>WNWK01049308.1:0-13252 GCA_009830355.1 Cherax destructor
TTGACAAAATAACAGCCTTTCAAGATGTACTACTGGCCCCCACTACTCACTCTACTCCCACTCCTCAAGATGACACTTAAAGACTGTAGTAATCAATAAGGATGTCATCATAATTCTGCAATGTTCCAAATACAAGATAAGAAATTTACAAGATCACAACCCAATTTCTGTTGCTTTGCTCTGAATGAAAATCTCCCACAACTACCATTACAGTTAACGTATAATAGTGATGGCTGCAGACAATGACTTACATTTCTCTGAGTCTCCTCTGGTCTTACTTCCTCATTTTTGAAGTAAGCACCTCTTGACTGGATCTATCAGCATCCTTCAGTTGTGTCAGCTATTGTAGGGAAAACCAGTACCCTTGGGGACATTAATCACTTAACTCTATAAGACATAGATATCTGCCTTGTATACCTTTGCCAGAGACTCATATACGTACATGTGTATCTGACAGCTGGTTATTCACAAGGTCAAGACGAACCATATCCAGACTTGTGGGTGGCTAGCTGGCTGGCTGTCCACATTATGACATTCAAGACTCTCAGCATAATATTATCCATAAGCTGCAAACACAATGAAACTAATCATCAATAAGGTTGGTCCACAATTCTGCTTTGTATCTTAGTACAGTCCTTAAGCTCATGATTCATGTAGGTATAATTTCTCAAATGACCAGGCCAAAAATGAAACAGTACCCTAGCCCAATAAAGGAACTAGTGTACAGGTATCATAATGAAGACTGAGACACTTGTGTAACCTTTGGGAATCTTTGTGGAAATGTTTCGACTGAAGCCACTGGCTGGCAAAACGTTTCTACAATAGAGATCCCCAAATGCTGTATAAGTGATTTGCACTTCAACTTATCAGTTTTCCAAACCATTTACATCACAGGTATTATAATATTGTATAATACTGATGCCAATTTAGGTGTAACATATCCCTGAAAGAACTTACCCTGCTCCTGCTGCCATAACTTGGTACAAGCACCTGGCAACAAGGGCAACCCAGGTACTCTAGTTACTTCTCCCAAAAGACCATACAACCATTTACATGGTCAAAATTATTTATCTTATTCATCCAAGTCCCACAAGAGGAGGCAAACAACAGATAAAAATACTGATGTATTTTGCAAAAGTTTATGCTCAAAGTTAATGAGCCATCATTTTCCTTTGCAGAAGTGTTCATTGCACATATAAACACATGCATGCTTCACCTCATCAACTGCTCCTGCCTGGTTTCATTGTCCTTTGTAGAAGTGATCACTGTGCATATATATACTTTTATATGTTACCTTATTAACTGCTCCTTCCTGATTAATTTTTCAGGAAGTGACCTTGCACCTGGTGAAAATACAAGCATTTAAGTAAATTAATGACCTATTCGTTTTGGCTTATTTTCACTGAAAGTGAAAGTGAAAATAGGCCAAAATGAAGAGTATGGTTTGTGATTAATTTTTAATTCAATAAAATTTGATAAAGAAAAATTATGGTATGATTATAAACGACAATCATTATAAAACCACACTAAATGCAATAAAACTAATTAAAGAATTCCAAACAAATTATGAAAAAAATGGAGGCACTGTAACTGCCCTTCAAACACAAGAGAAAAGAGAGAAGATACAACAATACTTAATTCACAAACAAAAAGAAAACAGGAGAAAGCAAAAAGGGATAGTACTGTACCTGTTAAAACAGTGAGTGGCAGACAACTGTCATGGGCTCCTAGTGGAAGAAACATGCACAACTGGAAACTTTATGATGCATTAATTAATGAAAGATTAGACACCATAGCTCTACTCTAGGTACAATATGTAATTATACATAGAGGGTGCACAAGCAGATGTACGGAACCATTTGTGACATGTACCATAACAAAGTAAGAATAAATTATATTGCTTATACAGTGGACCCTCGCCATTCAAATTTAATCCGTTCCAGGAGCTTGTTCTTAACGTGAAATGTTTGAAAGGCGATTAAATTTTTCCCATAAGAAATAATGGAAATACAATTAATCCGTTCCAGAAATCCAAAAATATATAAAAAATAATATATTTTAATAAAATTAAGCTTCTACATAGACAAAAACATTAAATACTACAGTGCTGTACTACTAAAAGTATTAGTAAATAAATGCAAGTCTTTTTACTTACCATTATTGAAGATTGTTGATGGCATATGGGAGAGAGGGAGGAGGAGGGAGGAGGAGGGGTTAGTGTTTGGAAGGGAATCCCCTTCCAGAAGGACTTCAGGTACCAAAGCTCTATCTGGGGTTACTTCTTTTCTTTGTCTTTTAATCCCACTAGGACCAGCTTGGGAGTCACTGGACACTAACAAAATAACTGTCCACAGTCCTCTGTTTCTGGCTCCTTTTCAACATTCCTGAAGAAGGACATTGTTTGGTCACTGAACATGCTGCTGTTATGGCTTGTTTGAGCTTGTTCAGGGTGGTATTTTTCAACAAAACTTTGCAATCTATTCCACATTGTACACATCTCCTTAATCTCTGAAGAAGGCACCTTCTTCAGCATCTCTTCCTCCTCCTCCTCCCGTGAATCAATAGCCTCAAATCTGGTCTGATGCTCTTCCATTTCCAGCTCTTGCAGCTCTTGAGTTGTTAGCTCTACCCTGTGGCCCTGCACTAACTCTTCCACATCATCGCCACTCACCTCCAACTCCATGGACTTGCCCAATTCCACAATACAGTCCACAACAGGCACAGGGTCGGCTGGGTCAGGGTCAGCCTCAAACCCTTCAAAATCCCTCTGTTGGACACAACCTGGCCACAATGGTCTCCAAGCAGAGTTCAAAGTCCTTGAAGTCACTCCCTCCCAAGCCTTGCCTATAAGGCCTATGCAGCTGTAGATATTGAAATGATTCTTCCAGAACTCTAAGGGTCAATTCACTGTCCGAGGTCATTTCAAAGCACTTGTCAAACACTGCTTTTGTGTAGAGTTTTTGAAGTTACAGATGACCTGCTGGTCCATGGGCTGGAGGAGAGGAGTGGTGTTAGGAGGCAAGAACTTCAGTTTTATAAATTTGAAGTCTTCACACAGTAGGTCTTCCATGTTTTGAGGATGTGAAGGAGCATTGTCCAGCAACAGGAGGCACTTTTTGTCCAAACCCTTTTCCTATAGGTATTTTCTCACACTGGGGCCAAACACTTCATGGATCCAGTCACTGGAAAGGTGCTTTGTGACCCATGCATCCTGACTAGCTCTCCACAAGACACACAATCTACTTTTGATGACATTGTGTCTCTTGAACACTCTGGGATTTTCTGAGTGATACACTAGTAAAGGCTTTAATTTAAAATCCCCACTAACATTACTACACATCATGAGAGTTAGCCTGTCTTTCATAGGCTTGTGTCCTGGCAGTGCCTTTTCTTCCTGAGTAATGTAGGTCCTGTTGGGCATTTTCTTCCAAAACAGGCCTGTTTCGTCACAATTGAACACTTGTTCAGGTTTCAATTTTTCAGTCTTTATGTAGTCCTGAAACTCCTTTATGAATTTTTCAGCTGCATGTTTGTCTGAACTGGCAGCCTCACCATGCCTTACCATATTATGTATGCCACTACGATTTTTAAATCTCTCAAACCAGCCTTTGCTGGCTTTAAATTCACTACCATTACAATCAGCACTGGTTGCAGGCATTTTCTTTAAAAGATCGGAATGCAAGTTCCTTGCCTTTTCACAAATAATTGACTCAGACACACTATCACCCGCTAACTTTTATCCTTGATCCACACCAGCAACAACTTCTCAATCTCTTCGATTATTTGTGGTCTGTTTTTGGCCTCGCACAGTAATACCTTTTGCAACATCAGCTTGCTTAATTTCTTCCTTCTTAGGGATAGAAGCGATAGTTGACCTGTTTTTGCCATATATCCTGGCAAGATCACACAATCGCACACCACTCTCGTATTTTTGTATTATTTCCTTCTTCATTTCTACGGTGTTTCTCACTTTTATCAGCCCAGGGTTACCACTAGGAACTTTCTTGGGACCCATGGTAGCTTATTTCACAGTCGCACTTAATGAACAAACTCCAAAAAATTATAATTAAGTGTGAAATGTCTGGGGAAGCGTGCAGGGTATTGTTCTCTCGAGTGTAAACAACGCGGGACTGGCTCTCCACGCCTGCGCTGTGAGGCACCCAAGCGCCTGGGCCGACAGGTCACGAACGTATTCGTTCGACTCGCGATAATTTGTTCGCATGACGATATCGAATTTTTTGTACTAATGACGATTTGTTCGACTGCCGAGCCGTTCGAATAGCAGGGGTCTACTGTATAAGCATGTGTGAGCGTGTTAGATTAGAGTGAATGGAGACAAATAGTTTTTGGGACCTGACGAGCTGTTGGAGTGTGAGCAGGGTAATATTGTGTGAAGGGATTCAGGGAAACCAGTTAATTGATTTAGTTGGACTTGAGTCCTGGAAATGGGAAGTACAATGCCTGCACTTTAAAGGAGGGGTTTGGGATATTGGCAGTTTGAAGGAACTTTTAAACTGTCGTATTCTGAGCTCCTCTGCAAAGACAGTGATTATGTATGAGTGAGGTGAAAGTGTTGAATGATGATGAAAGTATTTTCTTTTGGGGATTTTCTTTCTTTTTGGGTCACCCTGCCTCGGTGGGATATGGCCAGTTTATTGAAAAAAAAAAAATTACTTCTCAGCCATAGGATTAATCCTAGCCAGCAAAATCCTAAACTCCCATGCCCAAGCTAGAGATAACCTCTGACACAGTTACCCAAGCTCTCTAAACTTTTTTTTTTTTTTCAACAAGTCGGCCGTCTCCCACCGAGGCAGGGTGACCCAAAAAGAAAGAAAATCCCCAAAAAGAAAATACTTTCATCATCATTCAACACTTTCACCACACTCATACATAATCACTGTCTTTGCAGAGGCGCTCAGATACGACAGCTGAGAATAAGTCCCTCCCAGTTGTCACTATTCCAGACCCCTCCTTTAAAGTGCAGGCATTGTACTTCCCATTTCCAGGACTCAAGTCCAATTAAATCAATTAACTGGTTTCCCTGAATCCCTTCACACAATATTACCCTGCTCACACTCCAACAACTCGTCAGGTCCCAAAAACCATTCGTCTCCATTCACTCCTATCTAACACCCCCACACTTGCTTGCTGGAAATCCAAGCCCCCGCCCACAAAACCTCCTTTACCCCCTCCCTCCAACCTTTTCGAGGACGACCCCTACCCCGCCTTCCTTCCCCTACAGATTTATACGCTCTCCAAGTCATTCTACTTTGATCCATTCTCTCTAAATGACCAAACCACCTCAACAACCTCTCTTCAGCCCTTTGACAAATACTTTTAGTAACTCCACACCTTCTCCTAATTTCCACACTCCGAATTCTCTGCATAATATTTACACCACACATTGCCCTTAGACAGGACATCTCCACTGCCTCCTCGCTGCCGCATTTACAACCCATGCTTCACACCCATATAAGAGTGTTGGTACTGCTATACTTTTGTACATTCCCTTCTTTGCCTTCTTTGAAGAGGTACCTTCAATAATAAATTTGTTAAACAACAAACCAGAAAACAAATCCCATACAGTGGACCCTCGCTATTCGAACACTCCAAAACTCACCCTCATTCCAGAATGCTGTTCAAGTGCTGTTACCAAACGAATTTATTCCCATAATGAATGATGTAAATTAGATTAGTCCATTTCAGACCCCCAAAAATACACTTATAAAAGCACTTACAATAATAAACTTACATAAAAGGGTGAGTTTTGGAGTGTTCGAATAGCGAGGGTGCACTGTACGACTATTCATATACAGTGGACCCTCAGTTTTCGTCGATAATTCTTTCCAGAATGCTGTTCAAGAGCTGTTACCGAACGAATTTGTTCCCATAAGGACGAATGCAAATTAGATTAGTAGTTTCAGACCCCCAAAAATACACTTACAAAAGCACTTACAAAAATACACTTACATAATTGTTCGAGTTGGGAGCTGTACGAAAGCCGAGGGACCACTGTACAAGATAACTGCTCATGTGCCATCACCTACTATTTCAGGCCAGGAAAGAGCATGAACGAAGCAATAATGAAAGTGCTTGACTTGACCTATGCATCTCTACAAAATAATGTTCAATGGGCCTCTTTGCTGAATTAAGAAAAGCTTTTGACACAATAGACCACATCCTGCTGCTTAATCTAGAACATTACAGAAACAAAGGGCATGGTCTCACATATATAATGTCCTACCTTAATGACAGATGCCAACATGTGACTAATAATGACAAAACAGTACATCATCAACTCAACCTATCAACATAGTGGTGCCACAGAGCAGTGTCCTATTCAAAAGTTTATATTTACTCAACATGCAAAACATCCATATTTACTCCAGTGCATACTATATGTACTGACTACTCTATACAAATATTAACCCAGTACTAAAACTCCTCTTGGAGAGCTGAAACAAAATATGTACATAAATACAATACAGAAGTAAATATTTCTGAGATCCCAGGTGCTCAGCACAACCTGTGCAGAAACTCCATGCAAATAAATGATTCAGAAATATGTTAACACTCTACTGGAAGATTCTGAAAGTTTACTATCTACCTACTGTTTAAAAGATAGTTAAAAAACATGTACTAAATGTCAAATACTTGTATAAATGTCAAATACATATCTGATGTAACCTGCCTGTCCAGATTCCTATTGGCATTCATACTTGTGACTTACTGTTACCCATTCCCCTTTACCTTTGACAGGTTGCAAGAATTTTCCTACTACTGCAGCCCAGCCAGGTGCTGGCTTAGTCAATCAGGTTGTTGCTGCTGGGGATCTGCTGGCCCACATATCCATCACATCCTGATTCATCTGGCACCTGGTGGAGGAACTTGCCCAATTACCTCTTGACAACTTCTACACTAGCTCCAGTTGTATTTCTAGCATCTTCTGGTAATGTTGAATAATTTTGCCCATGGCACCCCTGCTTTTTACTGGGTTATTTCACATTTTCTCCCATATCTCTTACTTCAGTATGTCATGTCAGCATGCAGATTTGGGACTAAATTCTCAAGTACCTGCCAGAGAACACTAAAGGACCCTTGTCTGCAAATCAATTCAAGACTCTTCTTAGAAATCACCTGCTCACCCAAAACTAACCCTTTGACTGTCGGAGGCCCCATTCTGAAACTGTCATTCTATGTCGGAAAATTTTGGAAAATAAAATAAATTATTTTTTCTTATGAAATGATAGAGAATCTTTTCCCGATGGTAATGACACCAAAAGTATGAAATTTGATTGAAAACTTACGGAATTACGCTCTCGCAAAGTTAGCGATGTCAGTGATATATACGCATCAGCGATTTCGCCGACTTTGAGCCCTATTTTCGGCCAATTCCATTGGGACAGTCGACCAAACTCATAGCTATTTCTTTAGAACTCAATTTGTTCTATCGATTGAGTACAAGAAATCACCAATTTACCGATTTCAACTACCCAATAAAGTGGTCAGAAAATGGCAATTTCTCCAATTTCATGCAAAAAAAAAAGATGTCAATTTCAAAATAGGGTCCAGAATAAACAATGCAGACATCCCTAGCACTAAAATAAGATGTTATCTGTTTATTAGTCACGTCTTTAGGCCCCTCTTACATTACTCTTGCTTTCTATTTTGATTTTTTATTCACACAAAAAATAGAAGATTTATTGTTATGCAGACTATTGCATTATTGTAAAAATTGTATAAATAATATCTGTGCACTTGTGAAAGAATATTAGACTCACCAGTTGATGTGTATTGGACGCGTGGCGAGATTTGTTTACTTTTGAACATTGGCAAAAATCGAACATTTCCGCTACTTTGAGCTCAATTTCAAGATCGTTTACATCATGAAACTAATCAAAATCATCTCTATTCCTGTAATATGTTTTCCATTCTATCAAATGAGACCATGAAAAAGAGAATACACCCATAAATACTATACGAAAATACACCTCAAAGTCGGCATTTTAATCCAAAAATACGGTCGGAGTTTTTTTTTTCTCATTATGTACTGCTTGCTGCAGGATTTTTTTTATACTGCGCACACTGACCACACAGACCCATTCTCTCACATGTGGGCCTACCAGCTTTCTCCTGCTTGATTTGAGGCCACTAGAATTTAGGCGTATAAATACGTCCGAAACATTGGCTCGTAAGACGTATATATACGTCCGAAACAGTCAAAGGGTTAAACAGCTTCCAAGCTGCTTTCAAATTCACCTCCATTACCACTTACTGTGCTAAGGATCACAGTGTCATTCACCTAAACCTCAAAACTTCAAAAATAGATGCTTAAAGTTCATCACATTACTTAACCCTTAAACTGTCCACACGTAGATCTACGTTCACTCGCGCACTGCTCCGAATATTTTGAAAAAAAAAAAAAATAGTTTTTTTTTTTAAAAAATGAAGAGCGCATTTTTATAAACAGGATAGGCTAAAAAAAAAATTTTAGGGCCAGTACTTACCGAGATATAAGCCCGATAAGTTGGTGCTGGATGCTCACCTGACGGCAACAACAAGTCCTGCCGCTTGCAGAAGTAATGCCGATATACTTTTTTTTCTAGTTTTTATTTTATTTTATACAATTTTTATGTTCTGGTAATTACAATTTATAATAGTTCTTGTGATTTCATAGCTAATCTTTGTTCTAACACTAATATTAGGTACTGAAATAGTACTCAAATAGTCACAATGACACCAACAGGTGAACAATTTCACCTGCCTTGGTCATTTACTATTGTCTATAAATATATACAAAGTATTTATAGGTCCCAGCAATGTTTTAGACATCCTGGAGTATATATGAAACTCCTTGAAGAATTGTGTTATGACAATTGTCAGATAACTACTGATAAGACAGTGACATTGATGAATGAATGTGTGCAAGGAACCCTTGCTTTGTTTTCACTGTCTGTATCTGTCTATCTATCTATCTGTCTATCTATCTGTCTATCTATCTGTCTGTCTATCTGTCTATCTATCTATGTTTCTATCTATCTGTCTAGCTCGGCTTATCTGTCTTTGTTTGCCTGCCTATGTGTGCCTGGAGTATAATATGAAACTCCTTGACTAATGGTGTTATGACAAGTGTCAGATAACACTGACAGCCCAATGACATTGATGAATGGGAGCAGGGAACCCTCTCCTTGTTTCCACTGTCTATCTGTCTGTCTGTCTAGCTCTGCTTATCTGTCTTTCCGTCTGCCTGTGTGTGTATCTTTCCGTCTGCCTGTGTGTGTCTTTCCGTCTGCTTGTCTCAGTCTGAGTGCGGCTCGTAAGCCAACAGGTATTATACGCGATGCAGAAGTGACAATGTGACAATGCGTATTACTTGCCAGTCATGCGTATTATGTCTTATATATACAAACATTGTATAGGACTTTGCCTGGAATTTTTGGGTTATCCTAGGTAATTTACACTATGTATAAAATAACTGTACTTATGTGTACATGTGAGAGAGATATTACAGATATATATAGATAGACAGATATAGACAGATACAGAGATATAGGACAGATAGATATAGACAGATATAGACAGAGATATAGACAGATATAGACAGAGATATAGACAGATATAGACAGATATAGACACATAGACAGCCAGAGACAGCCAAAGCCAGCCTGCCGAATATATAAGAACATAAAAAAGAAGGAACACTGTTGAAGGCCTACTGGCCCATGCAAGGCAAGTCCATGTCACCCCCCAGCTTAGACCAATGACCCACCTAGTCAGGTCACATCCTCTGAATGAAGGAGCACAGCATCAGACCTAGTAGCACAAGCTAGTCAGGTCCAACTCAAACCCACCCACAGCCACTCATGTATTTATCGAACCTATTTTTACTTTCCTCTTATAAGGGGAGTGTTAATGCGACATGACATCAGTGAATCCATGGTGTTTGCCACATTATTTGCTCCAGCTGGCACTCAATTGAACTAGTGCTCCCACAAGGTACTAAGTGGTCCCAGATTTTTTTAATACTGCGCACACTGAGGGCGCAGACCCATTCTCTCATGTCTAGGCGACTCAGGCCAATTGCACTAAATTTGAAGGAATGAAAAATAAAACGTTGATCTACGTTCGGAGCAGTACGCGTACAAACGTATATCTACGTTTGGACAGTTTAAGGGTTAATACTACATTGTAAAAAAAAAACAATACCTGCACAAAATTGTTCTGACGTACTCAATTGAAACAATCTCATATTGTAAACTACTTTCAACATTACCCATTGTAATATTCCCATTTTTTTTTTTTCAACAAGTCGGCCATCTCCCAACGAGGTAATTTAAGCCATTTTACTGTTGTCCCATTGTAATACATTCCCATATTGTAATTAAAGTCAATTTACTGTTTGCTATATATAAAAACAGATGTACAGTGGTCCCTCGGTTTTTGCCGAAAATTCGTTCCAGAATGCTGTTCAAGTGCCATTACCAAACGAATTTACTTCTTTAAGAAATAATGTCACATAGGTTAGTCTATTTCAGACCCCCAAAAATACACTTGCAACAGCACTTACGAAAATACACTTACATAAATGTTCGAGTTTGGAGATGCACGAAAACCAAGGGACCACTGTACAACTTTAACATGTCTCTCTTGTCTGCTCCGGCAAATAAGTATTTAGGACTCTGAGGTGTTCCCAGTAATTTAAATAGTTTATTCGTTCTATGATGGCCAGAAATTATTGCAGCATAAATGTCAATAAAATTTATATTATCATTTCATATTAACATCGTTGTTTTAATAATGTACTAAATGGTTTAATTACTTAAAATTTGCATTTAAAAATCTTCTCTTCTGGCAACTTAATTATATTATATTAACTTCTACATAACTATACAATGAAGTTTTAAGTCCTAATTTTAATTTGCCTAGAATGCTCTTCATTACCAGGGAATTTTCAAAATGTAAGAAAAAAAGTCACCTAATTTTGTAGCAATCATGCATAATTTGAAAAAAAAAAAAAAAAATTATTTATATTCGATGCCCAGTTGGATTACAAATAAAGCATTCCACAAACAAGTCAAACATTTGATTATAAAGGATACAGTTGCCACAGATGAAAAGAATGATGAAGTAGACACAGGCAATAATGCCCGGAGTTGCTACTCCACCGTAGGCACGGATTCCATCATACATCACAACATTCCAGTCCTCACCAGTCAGGATCTGCTCAGAAAAATCATATTTAGTTACTACAGAATCCACATGGTAGTAATAGATGCTACAAGTAAAATATATAATGGGCAATTGTAGGTAATGCTTTATGTACAAATTGCAAAAGTTAACTGATGTTGAGGATAGTAAACATATGTGATGAATAAGGTTTACTATGACTACTGGTTAATATATCTGATAGACACAGCGAGTGATGCTTGTACTATTATCATCATCAAAGGTAAGTGCTAAACCCAAAGAGGTCATACAGTATCTGAGAAATGGAAGATAATCAAGTGTGATCCAAGGGGAAGGTAGCTCTTATTCCTTAGATCAAAAGCCCATCACAATCATCAAGATACCTTTTCCCTTGATGAAAGTAATACTCATAACATTACTGCTAGGATGAGCGACGAATGCCATGAGGTTGTTGCTGATTTCATTAATTCTCTCACTGTTGAAAACAAATCATAATAATTGTGAAAAAAATCTATCAGCAAAGTGTTAAGCAAACCAAGAGGTGTCCATGGTAAAACGTGAGCATCAAGTAATGTAATGTATAATGCTAACCAAAAAATAATTTGTTTTGTGCATCCACTAAACTCCTTTATTAAAAGCTTGGCAAGTGCATAATTTAAAAAATTCTTACAAGAAAACACATCCTGAGGTACAGATTAAACTTTGAGGTTACCACAGATTTTTGTTTCGTTACGACCAAGTCACCTAAAAAAATAAAGTACAAGAACATCTAGGCCTATTTCCTGGATTTTTTAATATGCAAATGAGTTATCATTAATACCAAATTAGCCTTGAATATCCCTTGTGAATTAAACAATTCACAAAGCAAAAGAAATTTTAATATGCATTTATTCTTCATGGTGAAAATGTGTACAACAAGCAACTGATCTTTCTTATAAAAAATTATATTTATATATTAATTTTGCACTGTACACTATATTGCTCCAATTACTGCAGGAGGTCAAGCTAAATAAAATACATTGGTCATATTTGAGCCAATTAAAATATATTAGTCAAGTCAATGTACTTTTATAATTAAAATTCAGAAACAATGTACACTATTTCGGACATTTCTCTTTTGGTATGCATTTTATATTACTGAATCTGTATATATATTTGCTGGTACAAATAGAAAAAATTAATATGTAGTTAAGAAACCACAACTAAGCTTCTAAGTCACAAGTACGTAATCCACAAACCTAAAATAAAATGTATGACGTTTTGGTCTGTCTTCAACAATTAGCAAGCCACAGGTGTGAAAAAAAGGGAGAGAAAGCTAGAGGCGATGTCAGTGTAAAGATAGACGAGAAGACAACCAAGGTCAGGTCAAACCATGCTTGTTTTGAAGACTGAAATACAGTGGACCCTCGGTTTTCGCCGAAAATTCTTTCCAGAATGCTGCTCAAGTGCCATTACCGAACGAATTTACTTCCTTAAGAAATAATGTCACGTAGGTTAGTCTATGTCAGACCCCCAAAAATGCACTTGCAAAAGCACTTACGAAAATACACTTACATAAATGTTCGAGTTTGGAGATGACCGAAAACCGAGGGACCACTGTACAGTATTTTGACAATACATATACGTATTGGGACATGAAAGCACTTATAGAAGAAACAAAGTTGCGACTAAGCCGAGACTGCCTCTCACAGTTTGCTGTCAAATGTCTTAATCTTCATACCCTTCAAGGGAAGATGCTCCAGTGCTGGAGAAGAGATTCTGATCCAAGGAATTGGAGGTACCCTTCCTTTATTAGGATCATATTTGATAACATTAATTTCCCAGGCACTGGATGACCCCTATGGGTTTGGAGCTTCCCCACGAGACTAATAATAATAATACAGTAGTCCCTCCATATCTGCGGGCAATATGTTTCAAGTCCTACTGTGGATACCCAAAACCGTGGATAGTAGCGAATCCTATAAATAAGTCATTTTTCATTTCCATACATACCTATGATAAAGTTTAACTGATAAATTATGCACAATGAGACATTATCAACATTAAATAACAATAAAATACATTG
>WNWK01049309.1:0-13250 GCA_009830355.1 Cherax destructor
ATTATCGACAAGTGGGAGACAGGGAGAGAAACTTCCAGCACTGAGATAGGTTTCAGTTGATTGATATATCCGTACCAACCCCCTCACGTGCTTGAGGTGTTCAATTATAATTTGTTTCGATGATTTCTCATAGTGTTGGCAGCACTGAAGGGAATTCGCCTTCTTTCAGTTTGAACAGAATTTCAGTTTACATTTTTGTAACCTTTCTCCTACATATCTTTTATGCATGTTTTTGTAACCAGACATCTTCATGCAAGCAACAAGGCAGTTAAACGGGATGTCCACAAATAATTTCTGAACAATACACGAATAATCCTCAAATAGGAGAGCTATATTTATGACCCAACTTATGTTATAAGTGTCAGTCTCCAATGAGCGGGTTTAAGTGTATTGTTCCAGTCACTGTACTGTACCTCTATATTCTTTAATTTCTGAACTTCATAATTCAGTTGAAAAACGCTTGTCAAAACTTTTCCGAGCGAATACCTGCGCACTTCTAAGTGCAGGAGACTCATATGTTCTCTCCTCGTTTCCTTTAACAGTGTTGTAAAAATCCATGACAAGAGCGAGTGAGCTAAAATAAAGTTTGCTCTTTTAACTTAATCAATGAACATTCGTAGCAGCTCACCTCGCATATTTTAAGCTAAGAACTGACTGCGACCTCAACGGTACTCCCAGGAAAGTGAGTGAGTTTCCTGGTGAGAAGTATTTGTCGTTTATGTATCCTATCATTGACATTACTTCATCTGGACATATTCCTCACAGTATTCACAGTCGATTTCATTAGCTATCGTGAACATCTCGACCATGTTAAAAGTGGCTTCCATTGCTGTGATTGTTTTGTCTTCTCACTCTCCTCCAATCTGCCCTTTTACACAAACGTCTCCATGATATTGCTGCTCATCTTCATTCTGTTCTGTCGTTCCTCCCTGCGTCTCCGACTGTCGTTCCTCCCTGCGTTCCGACTGTCGTTCCTCCCTGCGTCTCCGACTGTCGTTCCTCCCTGCGTCTCCGACTGTCGTTCCTCCCTGCGTCTCCGACTGTCGTTCCTCCCTGCGTCTCCGACTGTCGTTCCTCCCTGCGTCTCCGACTGTCGTTCCTCCCTGCGTCTCCGACTGTCGTTCCTCCCTGCGTCTCCGACTGTCGTTCCTCCCCGAGTCTCCGACATGCAGAGAAGGAGCACAGTGCCTGCACTCATGCAGGGAAGGCACAGTGCCTGCACTCTCATGCAGGAGAAGGCAGCACAGTGCCTGCACTCTCATGCAGGAGAAGGCAGCACAGTGCCTGCACTCTCATGCAGGAGAAGGCAGCACAGTGCCTGCACTCTCATGCAGGAGAAGGCAGACAGTGCCTGCACTCTCATGCAGGGAAGGCAGCACAGTGCCTGCACTCTCATGCAGGGAAGGCAGCACAGTGCCTGCACTCTCATGCAGGGGAAGGCAGCACAGTGCCTGCACTCCATGCAGGGAAGGCAGCACAGTGCCTGCACTCATGCAGGGAAGGCAGCACAGTGCCTGCACTCTCATGCAGGGAAGGCAGCACAGTGCCTGCACTCATGCAGGGGAAGGCAGCACAGTGCCTGCACTCTCATGCAGGGGAAGGCAGCACAGTGCCTGCACTCTCATGCAGGGGAAGGCAGCACAGTGCCTGCACTCTCATGCAGGGGAAGGCAGCACAGTGCCTGCACTCTCATGCAGGGGAAGGCAGCACAGTGCCTGCACTCTCATGCAGGGGAAGGCAGCACAGTGCCTGCACTCTCATGCAGGGGAAGGCAGCACAGTGCCTGCACTCTCATGCAGGGGAAGGCAGCACAGTGCCTGCACTCTCATGCAGGGAAGGCAGCAGTGCCTGCACTCTCATGCAGGGAAGGCAGCACAGTGCCTGCACTCTCATGCAGGGAAGGCAGCACAGTGCCTGCACTCTCATGCAGGGGAAGGCAGCACAGTGCCTGCACTCTCATGCAGGGGCACAGTGCCCACTGCGGGACAGTGCCTGCACTCTCATGCAGGGAAGGCAGCACAGTGCCTGCACTCTCATGCAGGGGAAGGCAGCACAGTGCCTGCACTCATGCAGGGAAGGCAGCACAGTGCCTGCACTCTCATGCAGGAAGGCAGCACAGTGCCTGCACTCCATGCAGGGAAGGACAAGTGCCTGCACTCTCATGCAGGGGAAGGCAGCACAGTGCCTGCACTCAAGCAGGGGAAGGCAGCACAGTGCCTGCACTCTCAAGCAGGGGAAGGCAGCACAGTGCCTGCACTCTCAAGCAGGGGAAGGCAGCACAGTGCCTGCACTCTCATGCAGGGGAAGGCAGCACAGTGCCTGCACTCTCATGCAGGAGAAGGCAGCACAGTGCCTGCACTCTCATGCAGGAGAAGGCAGCACAGTGCCTGCACTCTCATGCAGGAGAACTGATGACACAGTTTGTAAAGTTATTTTAACCATGATGTCGGCGAAGCTCTGAAGAGCAGTACAATGGTCAGGTCTAGAGATAGAGCTCGCCCTCTTCTGGCTTTCAAAATTCTTTGTGGTATCATTCCTTGTTTGTAATATGGAGAATGGTTATCATTACAATTCTAATGATGAATATATTTATCGTGTAAAGTATATTGATAATCATCAATGATACTTCTCATTTTTGATTTGATATATTTTATTACACGAATGATTAATTCCAAATAATATCCCAATCCATTGATCAGTTTCTTCCTGTTTAAACAAAAGTGATTTTTTTTTTTAAATTGGTGCGTAATTGTTTACAGTTGCCATTAACTATTTTATTTGTGTCTGTCATAATTAATCTTTTTCATATTTTTCAGTAATTCATCCTTTTCAACTTTCAATGTTTTCCTTCACTGCATTTGTTTTGTGTACCTTACACACCATCCATACTCTACCCACACACCATCCATACACTACCCTCACACCATCCATACACTACCCACACACCATCCATACACTACCCACACACCATCCATACACTACCCTCACACCATCCATACACTACCCTCACACCATCCATACACTACCCACACACCATACATACACTACCCACACACCATACATACACTACCCACACACCATACATACACTACCCACACACCATCCATACACTACCCACACACCATCCATACACTACCCACACACCATCCATACACTACCCTCACACCATCCATACACTACCACACACCATCCATACACTACCCCACACCATCCATACACTACCTCACACCATCCATACACTACCACACACACACATACCAACATCATACACTACCACACACCATCCATACACTACCCACACACCATCCATACACTACCCACACACCATCCATACACTACCCACACACCATCCATACACTACCCACACACCATTCATACACTACCCACACACCATCATACACTACCACACACCATCCATACACTACCCACACACATATCACTAACCACACATACACTACCACACCATCCATACACTACCCACACACCATCCATACACTACCCACACACCATCCATACACTACCCTCACACCATCCATACACTACCCACACACATCCATACACTACCCACACACCATCCATACACTACCCACACACCATCCATACACTACCCACACACCATCCATACACTACTCACACACCATCCATACACTACCTCACTCCATCCATACACTACCCCACACCATCCATACACTACCCACACATCATCCATACACTACACACACACCATCCATACACTACCACACCACCATACATACCCACACACCACAACACCTCACATATCATACTACCACACCATCCATACACTACCCACACACCAATCATACACTACCCACACCATCCATACACTACACACACACCATCCATACACTACACACACCATCCATACACTACACCACACCATCCATACACTACACACACACCATACATACACTATCCTACCTCACACCATCCATACACTACACACACACCATCCATACACTACACACACCATCCATCACTACACTCATACCATCCATACACTACACACACCATCATACACTATCACACACATCCATACACTACCACACACACCATCCATACACTACCACACACCATCCATACAACACACACACACACACCATCCATACACTAACACACACACCATACATACACTACCCACACACCATCCATACACTACCTCACACCATCCATACACTACCACAAACACACACCATCCATACACTACTACACACACACATCCCTACACTACCACACACCATCCATACACTACCCACACACCATCCATACACTACCCTACACACCATCCATACACTACCACACACCATCCATACACTACCCACAAACCATCCATACACTACCCTCACACCATCCATACACTACCCTCACTCCATCCATAAACTACAAAAACACATCCATACACTACCCACACACCATCCATACACTACCCACACACCATCCATACACTACCCACACACCATCCATACACTACCCACACACCATCCATACACTACCCACACCATCCATACACTACCCTCACACCATCCATACACTACCCTCACTCCATCCATAAACTACAAAAACATATCCATACACTACCCACACACCATACCATACATCTACCTCACATACACTACCCATCCATACACTACCCACACACACATCCATACAACTACCCACACACCATCCATACACTACCTCACTACCATCCATACACTACAAACACCATCCATACACTACCCTCACACCATCCATACACTACCCACAAACCATCCATACACTACCCACACACCATCCATACACTACCCACACACCATCCATACACTACCCACACACCATCCATACACTACCCACACACCATCCATACACTACCTTCACACCATCCATACACTACACACACCATCCATACACTACCCACACATCATCCATACACTACACTCACACCATCCAAACACTACACACACACCATACATACACTACACACACACCATCCATACACTACACTCACACCATCCATACACTACCCACACACCAATCATACACTACCCTCACACCATCCATACACTACACACACACCATCCATACACTACACACACACCATCCATACACTACACACACACCATCCATACACTACACACACACCATACATACACTACACTCACACCATCCATACACTACACACACACCATCCATACACTACACACACACCATCCATGCACTACACTCATACCATCCATACACTACACTCACACCATCAATACACTATACACACACAATCCATACACTACCCACACACCATCCATACACTACCCACACACCATCCATACACTACACACACACACCATCCATACACTACCCACACACCATTCATACACTACCCACACACCATCCATACACTACCCTCACACAATCCATACACTAAACACACACCATCCATACACTATACACACACCATTCACACACTACTCACATACCATCCATACACTACACACACACCATCCATACACTACCCTCACACCATCCATACACTACCCTCACACCATCCATACACTACCTCACACCATCCATACACTACCCACACACCATCCATACACTACCCTCACTCCATCCATAAACTACAAAAACACTATCCATACACTACCCACACACCATCCATACACTACCCACAAACCATCCATACACTACCCACACACCATCCATACACTACCCACATACCATCCATACACTACCCTCACACCATCCATACACTACACAAACCATCAATACACTATCCACACACCATCCATACACTACCTTCACACAATCCATACACTATCTTCACACAATCCATACACTACCCACTCACCATCCATACACTACCCACACACCATCCATACACTACCCACACACCATCCATACACTACACACACACACCATCCATACACTACCCACACACCATTCATACACTACCCACACACCATCCATACACTACCCTCACACCATCCATACACTAAACACATACCATCCATACACTATACACACACCATTCACACACTACTCACATACCATCCATACACTACACACACACCATCCATACACTACCCTCACACCATCCATACACTACCCTCACACCATCCATACACTACCCTCACACCATCCATACACTACCCACACACCATCTGTCAGTGGTGTTCGTAGATCTGTCAGTGGTGACCTGTTCTTAGCTCAGTGAAGACGTGTCTAGTGTACTCCCTGTGGACTGAACCAGGATGCCCCCTATTGAGCAACTTTACCAGCAGCTTAAGGAGGAATTGAGGGTAGCGAAGCTTGAGATACGGCGATTGACGGAGGAAAACAAGAGGATTCGTAGTAGTCCTCCTGTTGTGAGTCCTCAGGTCAAGAAGGGAACCTGGTCAGTGATCGGACAGCATGGGACGAAGTTGAAGATCAAGAAGACGAATGGAGAGGTAGTAACGACGAAGAAGAAAGAGACTGCTGTGGAAACTTCGAACTCTTTTCTGTGCTACCAGACGAATGTGAGTCGACTACTGGGAACGTCACGACGAACGGGACCAAGGAAGGTAAAACAGAGGAGAATGGCTCTTGTAGGGAGGAATGGATGGAGGAGCAATGCAAAAGGATGGAACAAGAGTGGGAGAGTAAACTAGGTGAGGTCTCTGCAAAAATGGAAAAAAGAATGGAGACAGTGCTTTGTGCAAAATTGGAAGGGAGGTTGGAGGAGGAGAAGAAATGGGAGTCACAAGTCGATGCTGCAGTAGCCAGGATAAGGGCCCTAGAATGTGAGGTAAATAGGCTGAAGCAAGTTACAGGGGTATGAACCAGAGAGAACATAGCATCTGAAGCTGGCACATCTTCATCGAACAAGGAACCCAACGGGAAGGAAGGAGACATGAACTACGCTAAGTCCCTATCAGTCCAAGAAGGGCCAAGGAATGAAGGGGGAGAGCAGCTGGGAGCAGGGGTGGTGGTAAGAGAGGCACAACCAGGACGCCAAGAGCTACAGGAAAACATTGGGGTGAGATGGAGGGAAAGGCAATGGGATGCGGAGAAGGAGAAGTCAGTGTTTATTCATGGGCTTCAGGAGAGCGAATTAAGGACACGCAATGAAAGACGGCAGGAAGAAAGACAGGAGATTGAGAACATCATTAGAGAAATAGGCGAAGAGGACATGTCTGAGATAGTAAATTTTCAGAGAATAGGGGGGTACATGAAGGGGAGAAAACGGCCAGTCAAGCTGATCTTCAAGACAGAAACAGTGCGAAACAGGATCCTGCAAGAGAAACCACGGCTGAAGGAATCGTCAGCATACAGAAGGGTGTTCCTAGACTGGGACAGAAAAACAGAACGACAGCAGCTGAGGGAGTGGAGGCAAAAGCGAAAAGAGCTGGGAAGAGAGAGACAGACAGAATCAGCAGAAACCAACCAGAACAGGGAAGAGCAACAAGAGCGAGCACACACAAACCCATCCCCAGAACCACAAAACCAAACACGCTATCCCAACACAGACCACAATCCACACTTACATCCCCCACCCCTCACTATGCTGTAGAATCACCCAGCACACCACCAGGGCCCCCACCCCCACAGACCCCCCAAAACACAGTGTTGGAGAGGAAACTGAATGTATGGTACACGAACGCAGATGGAATAAGTGGGAGGAGTGGCATGAAAGAATCAAAGAGCCATCACCGGACATCATAGCCCTCACTGAAACAAAGCTCACAGGAATGATAACAGATGCCATCTTTCCAACGGGATACCAGATCCTGAGGAAAGACAGAGGGAACAGAAAGGGTGGAGGCGTGGCACTGCTGATCAAAAACAGATGGGATTTTGATGAGCGATGGTTTACACACTGGCCGAATTGGCCAGAAGGGCTCATGCGAGCAGGGCAAAGCTACTGATCATGGGTGACTTCAACCATAAGGAAATCAATTGGGAGAACTTAGAACCACATGGGGGCCAAGAAACATGGAGGGCTAAAATGATGGAGGTGATACTGGAAAATCTCATGTACCAACATGTAAGGGACACTACCAGAGAGAGAGGAGAGGACGAACCAGCGAGACTGGACCTAATATTTACCCTGAGTAGCGCAGATATTGAGGACATCACACATGAAAGCCACCTTGGGGCCAGTGATCAAATGGTTCTAAGCTTTGACTACATAGTAGAGTTACAAGTGGAGGGGGAAGCAGGAAGGGCTGCACAAATGAAGCCAAACTACAAGAAAGGTGACAATGTGGGCATGAAGAACTTCCTGCATGGAGTTCAGTGGGACAGAGAGCTGGCAGGGAAGTCGGTAAACGAGATGATGGAATATATGACAACAATTTGCAAGGAAGCTGAGGAGAGTTTATACCCAAGGGTAACAGGAAAAGCGAAAAAGCCAGGATGAGCCCATGGTTCACCCAAAGGTGAAGGTCAAGGACCAGGTGATCAGGCTGAGGAAGGAAGGAGGGGAGGTCACAAGAAATGACCACGAAGTGTGTGAGGAGCTCAACATGAGATTCAAAGAGGTGTTCATAGAGGAAATAGAAGGGCCTCCAGAAAGGAGGAGAGGTAGGGTACACCATCAGGTGCTGGACACAATACACACAACTGAGGAGGAAGTGAAGAGGCTACTAAGTGAGCTAGATACCTCAAAGGCGATGGGGCCGGATAACATTTCTCCATGGGTCCTGAGAGAGGGAGCAGAGGAGGTATGTGTACCCTTAACAACAATCTTCAACACATCTATCGAAACAGGGCAACTACCTGAGGTATGGAAGACAGCAAATGTAGTTCCAATTTTTAAAAGAGGAGACAGAAACGTAGCACTAAACTACAGACCAGTGTCACTGACATGTATAGTATGCAAGGTCATGGAGAAGATTATCAGGAGAAGAGTGGTGGAACACCTAGAAAGGAATGAGCTTATCAACGACGACCAACACGGTTTCAGGGACGGGAAATCCTGTGTCACAAACCTAATGGAGTTCTATGACAGGGTGACAGCAGTAAGACAAGAGAGAGAGAGGGGTGGGTAGATTGCATATTCTTGGACTGTAAGAAGGCGTTTGACACAGTCCCACACAAGAGATTAGTGCAGAAGCTGGAGGACCAGGCAGGGATAACAGGGAAGGCACTACAATGGATCAGGGAATACCTGTCAGGAAGACAGCAGCGAGTCAAGGTTCGTGGCGAGGTGTCAGAGTGGGCGCCTGTGACAAGTGGGGTTCCACAGGGGTCAGTCCTAGGATCGGTGCTGTTTCTGGTATTTGTGAACGACATGACGGAAGGAATAGACTCCGAAGTGTCCCTGTTTGCAGATGATGTGAAGTTGATGAGAAGAATTCAATCGGACGAGGACCAGGCAGAACTACAAAAGGATCTGGACAGGCTGCAAGCCTGGTCCAGCAATTGGCTCCTGGAGTTCAACCCCACCAAGTGCAAAGTCATGAAGATTGGGGAAGGGCAAAGAAGACTGCAGACAGAGTACAGTCTAGGGGCCAGAGACTACAAACGTCAATCAAGGAAAAGATCTTGGGGTGAGTATAACACCAGGCACATCTCCTGAGGCGCACATCAACCAAATAACTGCTGCAGCATACGGGCGCCTAGCAAACCTAAGAACAGCATTCCGACATCTTAATAAAGAATCTTTCAGACCCTGTACACTGTGTACGTAGGCCCATACTGAGTATGCAGCACCAGTTTGGAACCCACATCTAGCCAAGCACGTAAAGAAGCTAGAGAAAGTGCAAAGGTTTGCAACAAGACTAGTCCCGAGTTAGGGTAGTCCTACGAGGAGAGGTTAAGGGAAATCAACCTGACGACACTGGAGGACAGGAGATAGGGGACATGATAACGACATATAAAATACTGAGAGGAATTGACAAGGTTGACAGAGACAGAATGTTCCAGAGATGGGACACAGCAACACGGGGACACAGTTGGAAGTTGAAGACTCAGATGAATCACAGGGATGTTAGGAAGTATTTCTTCAGTCACAGAGTGGTCGGGAAGTGGAATAGTTTGGAAGGATGTAGTGGAGGCAGGTTGAAACATAGCTTTAAGAAGAGGTATGATAAAGCTCATGGCGCAGGAGAGTGACCCAGTAGGGCCAGTGAAGAGGCGGGGCCAGGAGCTATGTATCGACCCCTGCAACCACAACTAGGTGAGTACAACTAGGTGAGTCACACACACACACACACACACACACACACACACACACACACACGTCAGTATAATACTTAAAACCTCCTGACTAGATTACAAGAGTAACATTGATCACGACACGAGACTCATGTTTATAATGATGGAGGGAGGGAGGGAGGGAGGGAGGGAGGAGGAAGGAGGGAGAGAGAGAGAGAGAGAGAGAGAGGAGAGAGAGAGAGAGAGGGAGAGAGAGAGAGGAGAGAGAGAGAGAGAGAGAGAGAGAGAGGAGAGAGAGAGAGAGAAGAGAAGAGAAGAGAGAGAGAGAGAAGGAGTAGGAGAGAGAGAGAGAGAGAGGAGAGAGAGAGAGAGAGAAGAGAGAAGAAGAGGAGAGGAGAGAGAGAGAGAGAGAGAGAGAAGAGAGAGAGAGAGAGAGAGAGAGAGAGAGGAGAGATAGAGAGAGAGAGAGAGAGAGAGAGAAGAGAGAGAGAGAGAGAGAGAGAGAGAGAGAGAGAAGAAGTAGAGAGAGAGAGAGAGAGAGAGAGGAGAGAGAGAGAGAGAGAGAGAGAGAGAGAGAGAGAGAGAGAGAGAGAGAGGAGAGAGAGAGAGATGGAGAGAGGAGAGAGAGAGAGAGGAGAGAAGAGAGAGAGAAGAAGAGTATGAGATGGAGAGAGAAGAGTGAAGTAGAGAGAGAGAAGAGAAGAGTAGTAGATGAGAGAGTAGAGTAGTAGATAGGTAGAGTAGAGAGAAGAGAGAAGAGAGAGAGAGAGAGAGAGAGAAGAGAAGAGAGAGAGATGAGATAGAGAGAGAGAGAGAGAAGAGATAGAGAGAGATAGAGAGAGAGAGAGAGAGAGAGAGATAGAGAGAGAGAGAGAGAGGAGAGAGAGTAGAGAGTATTAGAAAGAAGTATATACTCTATCTATCTATTTATCATTTAAACTTCCAGTCATGCATTTATTGTAATTAATCCGTATGTTTATTGTAGATGTTTATTGTTAAGAATGTTTATTGTAATGTTTATTGTGATGTTTATTGTAATGTTTATTGTGATGTTTATTGTAATGTTTATTGTGATGTTATTGTAATTTATTGTAATGTTTATATGATGTTTATTGTATGATATTTATTGTAATGTTTATGTGATTTTATTATGTTTATTGTAATGTTTATTGTGATGTTTATTGTGTTTATTGAATGTTTATTGTAATGTTTATTGTAATGTTTATTGTGATGTTTATTGTAATGTTTATTGTGATGTTTATTGTAATGTTTATTGTAATGTTTATTGTGATGTTTATTGTAATGTTTATTGTAATGTTTATTGTGATGTTTATTGTGATGTTTATTGTGATGTTTATTGTATGTTTATTGTATGTTTATTGATGTTTATTGTAATGTTTATTGTAAGTTTATTGTATGTTTATGTGATGTTTATTGTAATGTTTATTGTAATGTTTATTGTGATGTTTATTGTGATGTTTATTGTGATGTTTATTGTAATGTTTATTGTGATGTTTATTGTGATGTTTATTGTAAAGTTTATTGTAATGTTTATTGTGATGTTTATTGTAATGTTTATTGTGATGTTTATTGTAATGTTTATTGTGATGTTTATTGTAAAGTTTATTGTAATGTTTATAGTGATGTTTATTGTAATGTTTATTGTGATGTTTATTGTAAAGTTTATTGTAATGTTTATAGTGATGTTTATTGTAATGTTTATTGTGATGTTTATTGTAATGTTTATTGTGATGTTTATTGTAATGTTTATTGTGATGTTTATTGTAATGTTTATAGTGATGTTTATTGTAATGTTTATTGTAGTTTATTGTAATGTTTATGTATGTTTATTGTATGTTTATTGTGATGTTTATTGTAATGTTTATGTGATGTTTATTGTAATGTTTATTGTAAGTTTATTGTAAAGTGATGTTATTGTAATGTTTATTGTGATGTTTATTTAAGTTTGAATGTTTATTGTAATGTTTATTGTAATGTTTATTGATGATGTTTATTGTAAGTATTTGAATGTTTATAGTTGTTATATGATGTTTATTGTAATGTTTATTGAATGATTTTAAAGTTTATTGTATGTTTATATGTGTTTATTGTGATGTTTATTGTAGTTTATTGTAATGTTTATAGGGTGTTTATTTGATGTTTATTGTAATGTTTATTGTAATGTTTATAGTGATGTTTATTGTGATGTTTATTGTAAAGTTTATTGTAATGTTTATAGTGATGTTTATTATGATGTTTATTGTAATGTTTATTGTAATGTTTATAGTGATGTTTATTGTTATGTTTATTGTAGAGTTTATAGTTATGTTTATTGTAAAGTTTACACATACATACAAGAGGCCTAGTGTCTAATCGACATGTGCCTAGGACAAAATGGTAACTAACAGGTAGGCCTATTCAGATTTCAAATCTTACTCGACCGACACCTCCCTCATTAATCTCATGGACTACCTGAGGACTCAAATGTCGCTGGAGAATCCCATAGGTATAATGACCTTAGGCCTACGAAAGGCCTTTGATACGGCCACCCACAATATATAAGAAACCACTAGCTATCTGCATAGGTTCCATAGACTGGTTTAAATCCTACCTGAGCAACAGGAAACAAATTGTCAAGATCAACAACACAGAATCAGAACCCCTGGTGATAGCAAGTGGGGTTCCCCAAGGTAGTATTCTGGGTCCCTTATTGTTCCTAGGTTAAGTGAATGACCTGCCCATCAGTGTCAAGTTGTAAGCTTCTGTTGTATGCAGATAACAGTGCTCTGTTAGTGTTAAGACCCACAAGATATATCTAATGTGCCATCACTAAAACGGAAGCCATGATCTTTGCCACGAATAATAAACTGAAAAGGGTAAATAATTTTAATGTCCGGTGTAATGGGTGACCCATCACTTCAATATCTTCAGTAACATATCTGGGAATCCCCTTTGACCCATGCATGTCCGGAGAACTGATAGTGAACAGTGTAGTAAAGAAAGTGAATGTCAGACCGAAGTTCCTCTACAGACAATCGCAGTGTCTAAACTACGAGGCACAGTGTCTCCTCTGAGGCACAGTGTCCAAATCAGGGACAGTGTCTACCCTTGGGCCT
>WNWK01049310.1:0-13250 GCA_009830355.1 Cherax destructor
CAGGCTTCTGCAATGAATTTTTTTCGTTAACCGGGGTTCCACTGTACTTATACTGTAACAAACTTTCCAACCCAATGTTATTTTACTTAAGATAATCTCAGTTTTATATTGTCATCCTCCTTAACACTTGTTGCAATTTCAATTTCATATCATTTTGTCATTTGAAATAAAATATATAACTAGAAGAAACTCAATAAATTTCTCTAGTATTGTAATTTTACTAGTATAGCATCAACATATTGTAAATTGAAATAAAATATACAACTAGAATAAACTCAACCAATTTCTCTAGTATTGTCTTTAAATAGTATGTATAATCATATTGTAATTTGAAATAATTTATAACTAGAATAACTCAATCAATTTCTCTAGTATTAAGTACTTAGTGATTAAGTCTTTAGAATAAGCTGCCCCTAATGCCATGGCATGCCAGTGGCTCTCCTTGTATTACAGTTTTATACTTGTAACTACCAATAACTATGTATACTTGTAACATGCAACAAAATAAAAATATTATTATTATTATTATTATAGAGGTCGTGTGGTTGCCTCAGTGGTTATCTCCACAATAAACTTACTTTATATATATAAAACTTTACACTCTAATATAAACCCTCTGCTCAAAATTCTCCTCACCAACTTTAATAGGACCCATGACCACAACACAAGACACAGATCACTTTTTGATATACCCGTGTTCATATCAACCTATGTAAAAATTCTATGCACATAAAGGGCCCCAGAATCTGAATTCATTACCAGTAAATATTAAGATAATCTTGGCTGAAAATCAATTTAAGACTCAACTCAAAACCACCTACTCACCCAAAACTAAATGATCATACTATAAACTACTTTGAAAAATGCTCATTATTACTTTCCTATACGATAATCTCAATTTTTAATAATGTTACTATTATGTTACCTCTACTCAATCAAAACTAAATACTCATATTATAAGTTAATGTCAAAAATGCTCAATGTTATTTTCCTTAAGATAATCTCAATTCCATATTATAATTCAAGAATCTTAACACCTGTAACAATCTAATATCATTATATAATAATTTAAACAGTAAAATTTCATCATATTGTAATTTTGAAAATAATTTTTAACTAGAATAAACTCAATAAATTTCTCTAATATTAAGTACATAGTCTTTAGGACTAGAATAAGCTGCCCAATGCCATTGCATGTCAGTGGCTCTCCTTGCACTCAATTTACATTGTAACTACCGATACCTATGTAATCTGCAATCTGCAATGAAATAAATTTACTTACTTTACTTACTAATACAATAGAGGTGGTGTGGTTGCCTCAGTGGTTATCTCCACAATAAACTTACTTTATTTACTTACTTTACTTACTAATACAAGAGAGGTGGTGTGGTAGCCTCAGTGGTTATCTCCACAATAAACTTACTTTATTTACTTACTTTACTTACTAATACAAGAGAGGTGGTGTGGTTGCCTCAGTGGTTATCTCCACAATAAACTTACTTTATTTACTTACTTTACTTACTAATACAAGAGACGTGGTGTGGTTGCCTCAGTGGTTATCTCCACAATAAACTTACTTTATTTACTTACTTTACTTACTAATACAAGAGAGGTGGTGTGGTTGCCTCAGTGGTTATCTCCACAATAAACTTACTTTATTTACTTACTTTACTTACTAATACAAGAGAGGTGGTGTGGTTGCCTCAGTGGTTATCTCCACAATAAACTTACTTTATTTACTTACTTTACTTACTAATACAAGAGAGGTGGTGTGGTTGCCTCAGTGGTTATCTCCACAATAAACTTACTTTATTTACTTACTTTACTTACTAATACAAGAGAGGTGGTGTGGTTGCCTCAGTGGTTATCTCCACAATAAACTTACTTTATTTACTTACTTTACTTACTAATACAAGAGAGGTGGTGTGGTTGCCTCAGTGGTTATCTCCACAATAAACTTACTTTATTTACTTACTTTACTTACTAATACAAGAGAGGTGGTGTGGTTGCCTCAGTGGTTATCTCCACAATAAACTTACTTTATTTACTTACTTTACTTACTAATACAAGAGAGGTGGTGTGGTTGCCTCAGTGGTTATCTCCACAATAAACTTACTTTATTTACTTACTTTACTTACTAATACAAGAGAGGTGATGTGGTTGCCTCAGTGGTTATCTCCACAATAAACTTACTTTATTTACTTACTTTACTTACTAATACAAGAGAGTGGTGTGGTTGCCTCAGTGGTTATCTCCACAATAAACTTACTTTATCTTACTTTACTTAATAATACAAAGAGGTGGTGTGGTTGCCTCAGTGGTTATCTCCACAATAAACTTACTTTATTTACTTACTTTACTTACTAATACAAGAGAGGTGGTGTGGTTGCCTCAGTGGTTATCTCCACAATAAACTTACTTTATTTACTTACTTACTTACTAATACAAGAGAGGTGGTGTGGTTGCCTCAGTGGTTATCTCCACAATAAACTTACTTTATTTACTTACTTTACTTACTAATACAAGAGAGGTGGTGTGGTTGCCTCAGTGGTTATCTCCACAATAAACTTACTTTATTTACTTACTTTACTTACTAATACAAAGAGGTGGTGTGGTTGCCTCAGTGGTTATCTCCACAATAAACTTACTTTATTTACTTACTTTACTTACTAATACAAGAGAGGTGGTGTGGTTGCCTCAGTGGTTATCTCCACAATAAACTTACTTTATTTACTTACTTTACTTACTAATACAAGAGAGGTGGTGTGGTTGCCTCAGTGGTTATCTCCACAATAAACTTACTTTATTTACTACTTTACTTACTAATACAAGAGATGGTGTGGTTGCCTCAGTGGTTATCTCCACAATAAACTTACTTTATTTACTTACTTTACTTACTAATACAAGAGAGGTGGTGTGGTTGCCTCAGTGGTTATCTCCACAATAAATCTTAACAATATTTGGGCTTCTCAACTTATATAGCCATTAATACAGGTTATGAACTCACTTGTTAGCAGCAGATTAGTTTATATGAGTAGTTGGAAGAGAGTGTTTACTATTATAATCAAAAGAAGCGCTAAACCACAGGGGTTATAAGAGAGTGTTTAGGCCGACAAAACTGTAAGAGTGAACCTTTGTTTACATAAAGTGTTGTTCCCTCCATCAACCCGTCTACACAAACTCTTATAAAATTTTAACAATACCACCTCAACTCATCTCCATAAACATTATTTATAATCACAATAATTATTACAATCAATACTAATACTAGCGAAAAAATCAAACACACAAAAAGAGGATTTTATATAATAAAATAAGATAAAGATATATATTACAGCTAAATAATGAAAACATATTGGAACCACCAATAGAACATCAACATGCGAAAATGGTAAGTAAGTTTATTCAGGTATACACAAATACATTTAGTAAAGTAAAGTAAAGTAAATTTTATTTCATTGCAGATTGCAGATTACATAGGTATCGGTAGTTACAATGTAAATTGAGTGCAAGGAGAGCCACTGACATGCCATGGGATTAGGGGCAGCTTATTCTAGTAACTTAAAGACTATGTACTTAATATTAGAGAAATTTATTGAGTTTATTCTAGTTAAAAATTGTTTTCAAATTTACAATATGATGAAATTTTACTGTTTAAATTATTATATAATGATATTAGATTGTTACAGGTGTTAAGATTCTAGAATGGTAATATGGAATTGAGATTATCTTAAGGAAAATAACATTGAGCATTTTTGACATTAACTTATAATATGAGTATTTAGTTTTGATTGAGTAGGGGGTAACATAATAGTAACATATTATTAAAAATTGAGATTATCGTATAGGAAAGTAATAATGAGCATTTTTCAAAGTAGTTTTTAGTATATACACACACAACCCGCACATATAAAAGAGAGGAGCTTACGACGACGTTTCGGTCCGACTTGGACCATTTACAAAGAAGGCACCGTTGGAGATTCGAGGAAATGGTAGGAGTGGAGGTGGGTAGAGAACGGGACTTCATAGTAGGTACCATCCAGTCTGGGGAGCATAAGATAGTCATTGCAGTGATGTATAACCCACCACAGAACTGCAGGAGGCCAGGAGAAGAATACGATGAGAACAACAGAGTGATGGTGGACACCCTGGCGGAGGTGGCAAGAAAAGCACACATGAGCAGAGCGAAGCTACTGGTCATGGGAGATTTCAACCACAGGGAGATCGACTGGGAGAACCATGAACCACGTGGGGGTCAAGAAACTTGGAGAGCCAAGATGATGGACGTGATACTGGAAAACCTGATGCACCAACATGTCAGGGACACGACCAAAGAGAGAGGAGAAGATGAACCAGCAAGACTGGACCTTGTATTCACCCTGAACAGCTCAGATATTGAAGACATAACGCACGAGAGCCCCTGGGAGCCAGTGACCATATGGTGCTTAGCTTTAGTACATTGTAGAGCTACAGGTGGAGAGGGAAAACAGTACCGATAGAGACAAACCAGACTTTAAAAGAGGAAACTACACGGGCATGAGGATTTTCCTGCAGGACGTTCAGTGGGAAAGGGAAATGGAAGGACTGACAATAAATGAAATGATGGAATACGTAGGGGCAAAGGGCAAGGAGGCAGAGGAACGGTTTATACCCAGAGGCAAAGGATTAAATGGGAAGGCCAGAAAGAGCCCCTGGTTTACCCAAAGGTGCAGGGAGGCAAAGACTCAGAGTATCAGAGAATGGAAACGGTACAGAAGGCAAAGAACCCAAGTAAACAAAAAGATTAGTAGAAGAGCTAGAAACGAGTGTGCACAAGTATGGAGGGAGGCCCAGAAACAGTACGAAAATGACATAACATCGAAAGTTAAGTCCGACCCGAAACTGATGTACAGTCACATCAGAAGGAAGACAACAGTCAAGGACCAGGTGATAAAGCTGAGGAGAGAAGATGGGGAACTCACAAGTAATGATCAAGAGGTATGTGAGGAGCTCAACTTGAGGTTTAAGGAAGTATTCACAATAAAGGAAGGAAGGCAGCTGGGTAGACAGGACGTGGTTCGTCACCAACAAGGGATGTACCAAGTGCTAGAGGGCATACACACAACTGAGGAGGAAGTGAAGCAGTTACTCAGTGACCTCGATACCTCAAAGGCGATGGGTCCGGACAATATCTCCCCGTGGGTTCTTCGGGAAGGAGCTGAGGTATTGAGTGTGCCACTTACCATAATATTCAACACATCCCTTGAAACTGGGCAGCTACCTGAGGTATGGAAGAAGGGCAACGTAGTCCCCATTTTTAAAAAAGGAGACAGAAAAGAGGCACTAAACTATAGACCGGTGTCACTTACATGTATAGTGTGCAAAGTCCTGGAGAAAATCATCAGGAAAAGAATGGTGGAACACCTTGAGCTGAAGAGGATAATAAACACCAGACAGCACGGATTCCGGGAAGGCAAATCCTGTGTAACAAACCTCCTAGAGTTCTATGATAAAGTAACAGAGGTAAGGCAAGAGAGAGAAGGGTGGGTTGATTGCATTTTCCTGGACTGCAGGAAAGCCTTCGACACAGTTCCTCACATGAGATTAGTAAAGAAGTTGGAAGAACAAGCATGTATAACAGGAGGGGCACTGGAATGGATCAGGAAATACCTCAAAGGGAGGCAGTAAACCACGGCATCCTACTCCGCAAACTTGACCACTATGGAATAAGAGGTCATGCATAGCATACCTCAAATCCTACCTCACTAATAGGTACCAGTATGTCACTATTAAAGACACATCCTCCACGACACTACCATTAGACACCGGCGTACCGCAGGGAAGTGTCCTTGGTCCCCTGCTCTTCCTCTTATACATCAATGATCTTCCCAATGTATCACAACACTTGAAACCAATACTCTTTGCTGACGATACAACTTATGTCATCTCCCACACAAACCTTGCCACGCTTAATACCATTGTTAACGACGAATTAATAAAAATATCAACATGGATGACTGCCAATAAACTTACACTCAACACTGATAAGACCTTCTATATTATGTTTGGCAACAGAACAGATGATCCACAATTAAACATTAAGATCAACTCTACACCTATTGCTAGACATAACGAGGGCAAGTTCCTGGGCCTTCACCTTGACAGCAGCCTGAAATTCAACACCCATATCAACACATAACAAAGAAAGTGTCCAAAACTGTGGGGATCTCTCTAAGATACGGTATTATGTACCACAATCAGCCCTACTCACACTATACTACTCACTCATCTATCCCTACCTCACATATGCCATTTGTGCATGGGGATCAACAGCATTTACCACCTAAAGCCAATAATAACCCAACAAAAGCCGCAGTAAGAATTATCACACAATCCAACGCTAGGCAGCACACCCCCACTCTTCAAAGACCTAAACCTACTCACTGTCCAGAACATCCATACTTACTACTCTGCTATCTACATTTATAGAACCATTAATTCCAACTTTAACCCTGAGCTAAAACACTTTCTTGACAGTTGTGACAGGACCCATAGACATAATACCAGACATAAACATCTCTTTGACATTCCCGTGTCCGACTAAATCTATACAAAAATTCAATGCGCATAAAAGGGCCTAAAATCTGGAACTCCCTGCCTGAAAACTCTAGAACTGCAGACACAACCTCCATTTTCAAAAGCACCGTTAAAAAACATCTTATCTCACTTACGCACCCAACCGGTAGTTAACCATACGAAAACTAATTTATCTTGCACATATCCACAGCAAAATACACTTATTGATATCTGTGATTCTCCTTAATTTGCACATTACTAACCACAGCAAAATACACTTATTGATATCTGTGATTCCCCTTAATTTGCACAGTTCCAACCAAAATTCTAATACAACTATTGCTCCATAATACTTAAGCTAGTCATAAGTTTGCCTAAGATACTCCAATATAGAATCTATATTATGCCAATATATCACCTTTATCATTAATATCTAAACTAATTGCTAACTTTTTATACTAATTGTTAAATTCTCAATGTTTAAATTCAAGTACCTAAATTTTGTAAACCTAACCTTACAATCTGTATATCCATTGTATAGCTATTGAATAAGACCTATCATAAGACTGCCTGAAAAGCCTAGGCATACCTAGGCATATTATTGGCCATCTTGTAATATCAACTTTAATGTATAACTATAAGTACCCCCCACCTTGTATTACATGAAATAAAGGATTTGAATGGTGCGTAATGAGGTATCACAGTGGGCGCCTGTGACGAGCGGTGTACCGCAGGGGTCAGTCCTAGGACCAGTGTTATTCTTGGTATATGTAAATGACATGACGAACGGGATAGACTCAGAAGTGTCTCTATTCGCGGATGATGTGAAAATAATGAGGAGAATCACATCGGAAGAGGACCAGGCAGGGCTGCAAACAGACCTGAACAAGCTCGACATCTGGTCTAGGAAGTGGCTTCTCGAATTCAATCCCTCCAAATGCAAAGTCATGAGGATCGGAGAAGGGTAAAGAAGACCGCTGACAGAGTACAAGCTAGGCGGACAAAGGCTACAAACCTCGGCAAAGGAGAAAGACCTTGGAGTGAGTATAACGCCAAGCACGTCTCCGGAGGAACACATCAACCAGATAACTGCGGCAGCATATGGGCGACTGGCAAACCTAAGATTAGCGTTCCGTTACCTTAACATGGAATCGTTCAAGACACTGTACACCGTGTACGTCAGGCCCATACTAGAATATGCAGCACCAGTCAGGAACCCACACCTGGTCAAGCACGTAAAGAAACTAGAGAAAGTGCAAAGGTTTGCGACAAGGTTAGTTCCACAACTCAGGGGTCTGTCATATGAAGAAAGGTTGAGGGAAATAGGAATAACAACACAGGAGGAAAGAAGGGTCAGAGGAGACATGATAACGACATACAAAATACTGCGGGGAGTTGACAAGGTAGACAGTGACAGGATGTTCCAGAGAGGGAACACGGAAACAAGGGGACACAACTGGAAGCTGAAGACTCAGATGAGTCAAAGGGATGTTAGGAAGCATTTCTTCAGCCACAGAGTAGTCAAGAAGTAGAATAGTCTAGAGAAAGATATAGTGGAGGCAGGAACCATACATAGTTTTAAGACAAGGTATGATAAAGCTCATGGAGCAGGGAGAGCAGAGACACAGTAGCAGACAGCGAAGAGGCGGGGCCAGGAGCTGAGTCTCGACCCTTGCAACCACAATTAGGTGAGTACAATTAGGTGAGCACTCTCTCACACACTCGCTCACTCTCACACCTTCGTACTCTCTCACACACTCGCTCACTCTTACACCTTCGTACTCTCGCTCACTCTCACATCTTCGCACTCTCTCATACACTCACACCTTCGCACTCTCTCATACACTCACACCTTCGCACTCTCTCACACACTCTCACACCTTCACACTCTTTCACACTCTCATACCTTCGCACTCTCTCACACTCTCACACCTTCGTACTCTCTCACACACTCGCTCACTCTCACACCTTCGTACTCTCGCTCACTCTCACACCTTCGCACTCTCTCACACCTTCACACTCTCTCACACACTCTCACACCTTCGCACTCTCTCACACTCTCATACCTTCGCACTCTCTCACACACTCGCTCACTCTGACACCTTCGCACTCTCATACCTTTGCACTCTCTCACACACTCGCTCACTTTCACACCTTCGCACTCTCATACCTTCGCACTCTCTCACACACTCGCTCACATTCACACCTTCGCACTCTCATACCTTCGCACTCTATCACACACTCTCACACCTTCGCACTCTCTCACACTCTCATACCTTCGCACTCTCTCACACTCTCATACCTTCGCACTCTCTCACACACTCGCTCACTCTCACACCTTCGCACTCTCTCACACACTCTCACACCTTCGCACTCTCTCACGCACTCTCACACCTTCGCACTCTCTCACACACTCGCTCACTCTCACACCTTCGCACTCTCTCACGCACTCTCACACCTTCGCACTCTCTCACACCTTTGCACTCTCTCACTCACTCTCACACCTTCGCACTCTCTCACGCACTCTCACACCTTCGCACTCTCTCACACTCTCATACCTTCGCACTCTCTCACTCTCACATCTTCGCACTCTCTCACACCTTCGCACTCTCTCACACCTTTGCATTCTCTCACACACTCTCAAACCTTCGAACTCTCTCACTCACTCTCACACCTTCGCACTCTCTCACGCACTCTCGCACCTTCGCACTCTCTCACACTCTCATACCTTCGCACTCTCTCACACACTCTCAAACCTTCGCACTCTCTCACTCACTCTCACACCTTCGCACTCTCTCACACTCTCATACCTTCGCACTCTGTCACTTTCACACCTTCGCACTCTCTCACACCTTCACACTCTCTCACACCTTCGCACTCTCTCACACATTCTCACACCTTCGCACTCTCTCACTCACTCTCACACATTCGCACTCTCTCACGCACTCTCACACCTTCGCACTCTCTCACACACTCGCTCACTCTCACACCTTCGCACTCTCTCACTCACTCTCACACCTTCGTACTCTCTCGCGCACTCTCATACATTCGCACTCTCTCACACACTCGCTCACTCTCACACCTTTGCACTCTCTCACACTTTCGCACTCTCTCACACTCTCTCACGCACTCTCACACCTTCGCACTCTCTCACCTCACTCTCTCACACCTTCGCACTCTCTCACACACTCTCACACCTTCGCACTCTGTCTGTCTTATTTCCATTGGGGTCCTTAATCTTGTCCCACCCAGGATGCGACCCACACCAGTCGACTAACAACCCAGGTACCTATTTACTGCTAGGTGAACATGACAACAGGTGTAAGGAAACACGTCGAAATGTTTCCACCCGCCGGGAATCGAACCCGGGCCCTCCGTGTGTGAAGCGAGAGCTCAAGCCACCAGACCACCGGGCCACCCGGTTCATCAATTAAAGCAAAAAAAAAGATGTTTATGTAAATGAGTCTCACAAAAAAACGTCAGAACCTCCTATACAGAGTAAGAAAACTTCAACGTGAGAATAATGACAAAATCCACCAGTGCTTCACACGGGATGGGAAAATTCTATTAAGGAAAACAAATGTAGGCCGTGTTTACTATATCACGAATGAAAATGAACTGTCCAACTTCCTTCAAGATGTTAACCTTACAGAGACTGATTAACCTCAATGACCAAATCCTTAGACTACGTTAGTGCAATTATTGTTCCAGTAACTGCTACCTCACTATCTTAAATTTCTCAAAAAATTTGATTGTATGACTTATTTTGTATTATATATATATATATATATATATATATATATATATATATATATATATATATATATATATATATATATATATATATATATATATATCTTTTTCCTTATTTCTAACCATTTGTACCCACTTTCCACGATTAGTGTTATTAAACCTAATTCTTTATCAGTTTAATCTCTACAAACCCGAGTTATTCACTTTAATTGACAATCTGACAGCAGTAAATTATCAAATTTAACTTAGTGCTATACTTTAAAACTTTTTTTATTGTACTGTATTGTGCAGTATTTACCTTATTACTGCCTTATTTTTTCAATTTTATACACTTTTAACATTCTTATATTTTTCTTTTTTTTCTTTATTAATTAACTATTATTACAAGTAAATTTCTTATTATCATTTTTGCCCTATTTTTTATTTGTTTATACTTCATGCCCCATATATATATATATATATATATATATATATATATATATATATATATATATATATATATATATATATATATATATATATATATATAATATAAATGTGTAAATTCAAGGATTATGTGGATTAAAATAAGGGTCGGATGCGAAAAGGGGTCATAATAAGCGTGTATGCACCTGGAGAAGAGAGGAGGTAGAGGAGAGAGAGATTTTGGGAAATGTTAAGGAATGTATAGGAACTTTTGAACCAAATGGGGAGTAATTGTGGTAGGGACCTAAATGCTAAAGTGGGAGAAACATGCAGAGAGGGTGTAGTAGGTAAGTTTGGGGTGCCAGGTGTAAATGATAATGGGAGCCTTTGATTGAACTTTGTATAGAAAGGGTTTAGTTATAGGTAATACATATTTTAAGAAAAAGAGGATAAATAAGTATACAAGATATGATGTAGGGCGTAATGACAGTAGTTTGTTGGACTATGTATTGGTAGATAAAAGACTGTTGAGTAGACTTCAGGATGTACATGTTTATAGAGGGCTACAGATATATCAGATCACTTTTTAGTTATAGCTACAGTGGGAGTAAAAGGTAGATGGGATACAAGGAAAATAGAATCAGTAAGTAAAGAGAGGTGAAGGTTTATAAACTAAAGAGGAGGCAGTTAGGGGAAGATATAAACAACTATTGGAGGATAGATGGGCTAGTGAGAGTGTAGGCAATGGGGTCGAAAATGTATGGGGTAGATTTAAAATGTAGTGTTAGAGTGGTCAGCGAAGTTTGTGGTTACAGGCGAGTGGGTGCGGGAGGAAGAGGAGCGATTGGTGGAATGATGATGTAAAGAGAGTAGTAAGGAGAAAAGTTAGCATATGAGAGGTTTTTACAAAGTAGAAGTGATGCAAGGAGGGAAGAGTATATGGAGAGAAAAGAGAGGTTAAAAGAGTGGTGAAGCAATGTAAAAAGAGAGCAGATGAGAGAGTGGTGAGATGTTTTCAGCAAATTTTGTTGAAAATAAGAAAAAGTTTTGGAATGAGATTAATAAGTTGAGGAAGCCTAGAGAACAAATGGATTTGACAGTTAAAAATAGGGGAGGAGAGTTATTAAATGGAGAGTTAGAGGTATCGGAAGATGGGGAGAATATTTTGAGGATTTGTTAAATGTTGATGAAGACAGGGAAGCTGTGATTTCGTGTGTAGGGCAAGGAGGAATAACATCTTGTAGGGGTGTGGAAGAGCCAGTTGTGGGTGTAGCGGAAGTTCGTGAGGCAGTGGGTAGAATGAAAGGGGGAAGGCAGCTGGGATTGATGGGATAAAGATAGAAATGTTAAAAGCAGGTGGGGGTATAATTTTGGAGTGGTTGGTGCTATTATTTAATAAATGTATGGAAGAGGGTAAGGTACCTAGATTGGCAGAGAGTGTGTATTGTTCCTTTGTATAAAGGCAAAGGGGACAAAAGAGATGCAAAATTATGGGGGAAAAGTCTGTTATTATGGTAAAGGTAGGGAGAGTTATTATTGAAAAAATTTAAAGATAAAAAGAAAGCAGGATAGAGATGAACAATTTGGGAAAATGGGGGTGTGAACAAGGGTTTAATGAAAAAAAGGGGAAAGATTTTGGGTAAGGGGAAAGATTTTTTGTGGCATTTATGGATTTGGAAAAGGGATGATAGGGGAGATAGGGGGGAATGTGGGGGTTTCGGGTAGGGAATAGGAGGAAACTGAAAGCAGAAGAGTTTTTTTGAGGATAGTGAGGCTCAGGTTAGAGGTAGGAGGGAAGGGACTATTTCCAGAAAAGGGGGTTAGACAATGATGGATGTCACCGGGTTGTTAATAATTTTTAGATGGGGTTGAAGAGAAGTGAATGCGAGGGGCTTGGAAGAGGTGTTCAAAAAATAAAGAAGCAAAAACAAAAGGGGGGGTTGTCCAAATTGCTTTTTTTTGATGAACTGGGGGAGATTCTAAGAGAAGCGCAGAGGTTGGTGGGTAATTTGGTAGGGGGGTGAAGAAAATTGAAAGGAATATAGGAAAAATGGTGATGAGAAACAAAAGAATAGGTGAGAAAGATTGATATCAGATTGGAGGGAGAGAGTATGGAGGAGGTAATGTATTCAGATATTTGGGAGGGGCATGTCCGGGGGGGGTCATGAAGGATGAGGTGAATCATGAATTGATGAGGGGGGGTGAGTGGGGCACTTGAGTCTGTGGAGACAAAGAACCTTGTCCATGGGAAAAAAGGGGAATGATGAGAGATAGTTATACCAACGTCTTATAGGGTGTAACATGGGTGATGAATGTTGCAACGAGGGAAGGCTGGAGGCAGTGGAGATGTCATGTCTGAGGTCAATGTGGGGAATATAATGCAGAGAATTCGGGGTTTGGTTAGGAGGGGGGATTTCCAAAACGATTGTCCAGAGAGCTGAGGAGGGGTTGTTGAGATGGTTTGGACATGTAGAGAGAATGGAACGAGACAGAGTGACCTGAGAGGATAAATCTGTAGGGGGGGAAGGGGGGGGGGG
>WNWK01049311.1:0-13250 GCA_009830355.1 Cherax destructor
GTTTTCTTATGGAAAATTCTGGAGAGAAGATGCAAAGGTTAGTAGACGAATTTGGAAAACTGTGTAAAAGGATAAAATTAAAATTAAACATGAAAAAAGCAGGGTAGCAAGATAATGAGAGTATCCAAAAAAAATCTAGGTAATGAAAGACTGGATATCAGATTGGAAGGAGGGAATATGGAGGAAGTGAATGTTTTTAGGTATTTGGGACTGAACTTGTCAGTGGACGGGTAAGTAAGTTTATTCAGGTATACACAAATGCAGTTACATAGATTATCATACATAGCAGCACATGTGTAGAGAACCTAGGATAACCCAAAAAAGTTAGTGAGAGATGAAGGGAAAAAGGTGGGTGGTGCATTGAGACATTTGTGGAGACAAAGAACGTTATCCATGAAGGTAAAGAGAATAATGTACCAGAAAATAGTACCAACACTCTTATATGGGTGTGAAGCGTGACTTTCAAACGTTGCAGCTAGAGGAGGCTGGAGGCAGTGGAGATGTGGTGTCTCAGAGCAATGTGTAGGGTGAATACTCGGCAGAGAATTTGTAGTTTGAATATTAAAAGGTGCGGGGTTACCAAAAGTATTATTCAGAGGGTAAATGAGAGGTCGAAGTGGTTTGGACATTTAGAGAGGATGGAGCAATATAGGATGACTAGGAGCGTGGATAAATCTGGAGTGGAGGGAAGGAGGGAAAGGTGTCATAGGAAAGGTTGGAAGGAAGGTTGTAAAGGATGTTTTGTGTACGAGAGGCTCGAACATGCAACAGACTTGAGTGAGTGTGTTAGGAGTGAAGGCAAATGGATTTTATGATTTGATGAGCTGTTGTAGTGTTTGCTAGGTAACATTTAAGAAGGAATTCAGGGAAACCAGTTAACTGGACTTAAGTCCCAGAGGTGGAAAATACAATGCCTGTACTCAGAAGGACGGGTGGCAATGTGGAAGGTCATTGAAGGTGTAATGTTAGGAGCTCCTTCTCTCTCTCTCTCTCTCTCTCTCTCTATCTCTATCTCTCTCTCTCTCTCTCTCTCTCTGAGAGAGAGCACGAGAGACAGCCCATCCTCTAACATGAACAGCGGACATGGGGATCAAATGAAATTAAAGTTGCAGGAGTAAGACAATGTCTCTCTCTCTCTGAAGCTGAGAAAGATCTGTGATAAAGTGCTACGCACAAGGCTGATAAAGAATGTGGCTACTGCACAAACTCTAGTACAACTTTCTTGACCATGACACGGATGACCCAAACACAAGTGCTTCCCTTAACTGAAAAATGATGTACTGTGTTTTTTTCTGTCAGGAAACATTACAGTGTCTCCTGACGCGGGTCTTAGATGATAACCTACTAAATGATCGATCAAGCCTCCGCTGCTCTGCTGCATCTAGGGTTTTCATCCCATTTAGAAAATAGCATAACAGATTCCTAAGATTGATTGAGAGAACCGGAAACTGGGAGCAATCACTCAGAAGTGACAGGCAAAATGACGCGAGTGCAACTACTGTGACATTTTATTGCAGCAACGTTTCGCTCTCCAGGAGAGCGTAATTTTGCCGCAATAAAATGTCACACTAGTTGCATTTGTGTTCATTTACCTAACATATTGTCGGTAATTCTAGCAACATTATTAGTCAGAAGTGACCCTTCACACCACCAGTGTTGCACTCCTGGATATTCACTATATACAGAAACTAGCTTATTGTGAGCGAGCAAATAGCGACATAAGTTCATTAACCATAAAAAAAAGACCAAGCCAAGAAGTAAATCGGCGGAAAAGTGTCAGATAATGTTCAATACGATGGACAGAGAATTAGACCGTAGTTCAGTTCTGTGATCGGAAAAGGTAATCTAGTTCAGTGCTCTGACAGGTGCAAGGCGAGCTTCCGCAGCCACAACTTTTGGTTCTACATTGATCTAAACGTTGTCAAAACAAATCTTTGCCTGAACCTGTGATTTTCCTTCACATAATTTAATAATAATGAGCTGCCTGAAGGGGAGAGATGGAATGTGTGAGAAAACTACCCACATGTTATTAATTCGGGTTGGAGTCAGGTGGCAAGCTGTGAAAGGGTGGGGGTAGTAGCACCAGCAGCAGCAGTAGTAGTAGTAGTAGTAATAGCACAACTGTAATAATATTGGTAGAATTACCGACAATATGTTAAGTAAAAGGACACAATTGCAACTAACGTGACATTTTATTGTGGCGAAACGTTGCCACAATAAAATGTCACGTTAGTTGCAATTGTGTCCTTTTACTTAACAATAGCACAACTGTGGTGAGATGGGTTGGACTGAGGACCTGTCAACATCATGTTACAGTGGTCTCCAGAATGGGCAATATTCTGTTGACCAGCAATTAGGATATAGCGTAACTTCTAGATTTTTGATGGACAGTGTTACTGACAGCAATTAGGGCAGCCTCTATACGCTTTCGCCGTCGTAAATTCTCTTCCTTAACGACTAATGTAACCTCACTTGAACTTCGTGTCCAACGCATGTGTCCAACATCGTCTCTGTGTTGGACACACGTTTTTACGGTCATCAGGGTTGCAGGTGTCCTTGTGCTCCCGGATCCTAATAACCAGAGATCTTGCTGTTCCCTCCCACATATAATGTGTCACATTCCCCACAGGGTATTGTGAGTACTCCTGCGCTAGTGCCAGAGTCCTTCTTGGGTTTCAACTTGTCGGTATTGTGTACCATTATCATAGTCACACTGTCAGTGCAACACAACGATGTCTTGCTACAGAGGGCATCTTCGACAAGTTTATTGCCTGACCACTAGTTAAGGGTGAAAAGGTTGGATTTGAGAGGGACCTACACCGTAGGTTTGCTACGCTGCCTCTCAATAAGAACATAAGAACATAAGAAAGGAGGAACACTGCAGCAGGCCTGTTGGCCCATTCTAGGCAGGTCCTTCATTCCATCCCACTAACAGAATATTTGTTCAACCTAATTTTCAATGCTACCCAAGAAATAAGCTTTGATAATTTTATTTACTCATGTGCAATTCCCTCAAATCAACCCCTTTCACTCATGAATTTATCCAACCTAAATTTAAAACTACCCAAAGGGCCCCTTTCTTCAATAACCCTACTAGGCAGACTGTTCACTCATCAACTACCCTATTTCAAACCAATACTTCCCTATATCCTTTCTAAATCTAAACTTATCCAACTTGAATCCATTATTGCGGGTTCTCTCTTGGAGAGATACCCTCAAGACCTTATTTTTATCCCCTTTATTAATACCCATTTTCCACTTGTATACCTCGATCATGTCTCCCTCATTCTACGTCTTACAAGTGAATGTAATTTAGGGTCTTCAATCTTTCTTCGTAAGGAAGATTTCTAATGCTATGTATTAATTTAGTCATTCTACGCTGAATGTTTTCTAACGAATTTATGTCCATTCTGTAATATGGAGACCAGAACTGAGCTGCGTAATCTAGGTGAGGCCTTACTAATGATGTATAAAGCTGTAATATAACCTCTGGACTTCTGTTGCTAACACTTCTTGATATAAATCCCAGTAATCTATTTGCCTTATTACGTACGCTTAGGCATTGCTGTCTTGGTTTAAGGTTGCTGCTTACCATCACCCCCAAGTCCTTCTCGCAATCTGTATGGCTAAGTTCTACGTTATTTAACTTATAAGTGCTTGGGTTATGGACACTCCCGAGCTTTAGAACTTTGCATTTATCTACATTGAACTGCATCTGCCATTTTTCTGACCAGGAATTGAGTTTGTTCTTATGTTCTTAGCTCAGTCAGTGGTGACCTGTTCTTAGCTCAGTGAAGACGTGTCTTGTGTACTCTCTGTGGACTGAACCATCTTTGCTGTGCTTCCGTTATTAGCTACCTGAGATTGGATGATGGTTTCCCTCGACTACGAGCAGCTATATCTCCAAATGAAGGCGGAATTAACGGAAGCTAGAAGAGAGATTCAACGTTTGAAGGGTATATGCAAGGATTATCCCGGAACAATGTCGCCGATGATCAGACCAACGAATGGATGCTAGTCGAATCTGAAGGGACGAAGCTGAAGTTGAAGAAGGTCAGGAGACTGCTGTGAAAACCAGCAACTCTTTCTCCTTGTTATCAGACGAATGTGAAGACATCAGCGAAGACCATCTCTACAAAGACCGTCGAGAACGTCATGCACACCGCCAGTCGAGGTAAGAACATTGTTTTAGTTGGGGATAGTCAGATTAAGTTTATGGATAGGGAATTTTGTCTTAAGGATAGGAATAGGAGGCAGAGGGTGTGTTATCCTGGGGCTGGGATGAAGGATATTGTTAGCCGTCTGGACGACATCATGAGAGGTAATGGGAGCAATCCTATTATCTGTCTCAGTGCTGGAGGCAACGATGTTGGCAGACGTAGGAGTGAGGAGCTGATTAGCAGCTATAGGTCAGCAATAGACAGAATTAGGAAGAAGGGTGGGAACCCTGTCATATGTGGTATTTTGCCAAGGAGAGGAGTTGGAAATGAATGGTTGTCCAGGGCAATTGGTGTCAATTGCTGGCTGGACAAATACTGTAAGGAAAATGCAGTAACATTCATTGACAACTGGGACCTCTTCTATGGCAGAAATGACATGTATGCCAGGGATGGGGTTCACTTATCTAGGTCTGGGGTGGGGGCACTGGCAACTGCAGTGGAGGGAGCTGTTAGGGCTTTAAACTAGAAAAAGTTAGTGGTATGGGTTATGGGGGGAAAACAGTGTAGTAATGTTATAAATTCTAGGGGAACTAGTAATAGGCAGAATAAGGTGGATATTGGAAAGCCAGTGGCACTAGGTGACAAGGACAGTAATAGGTATAAGGGAAAAACAGAAATGAGCAGGAAGGGTAAAGAGAAAGGAGGGTCTTTAAGTGTATATTACACCAATAGTCGTAGTGCTAGGAATAAGATGGACGAGTTGAGAGTAGTTGCAAGTACAGGTAATATTGATGTTTTTGCAATAACTGAAACATGGTTTAATATGAAAAATCGGGACTTGCCTGCCGAATGTCACATTCAGGGTTTTAAATTGTTCCAAGTAGACAGAAGTATCGGGAAGGGGGTGGGGTGGCACTCTATGTCCGTGATCATTTAAATTGTTGTATAAAAATGGGTATAAAGTCTGAATTAACACATACAGAGTCTGTCTGGATAGAATTTTCAGAGGGCATGAAAAATTGATTTTAGGTGTGATATACCGTCCCCCAAACTTAGATAGGGACCAAGGAGACTACTATGGGAGGAAATTGTTAAGGCCACAATGCACGATAACGTAGTTATTCTGGGTGACTTCAACTTTAGTCAAATTGATTGGAATTTTTGACTGGGAATTTAGAATCTAACGATTTCTTAGAAGTAGTTCAAGATTGTTTTTGAAGCAGTTTGTGACAGAACCTACAAGGGAAATAATCTGCTTGACTTAGTTCTGGCAAACAAGGAAACCCTTGTTAATAATTTAGAAATTACAGAGGAACTCGGCGCAAGCGACCACAAATCAATTACCTTTGGCATTGAATGGAAGTTTCATAGTAGGAATAACTCAGTAACGGTCCCAGATTTTCGCTTAGCAGATTACAATGGACTTAGAGAACACTTATCATCTGTGGACTGGGGTAATGAAGAGAGCTATCAATATGACAGTTTTCTGAACACTATACATGCTGCCCAAAGAACATTTATCCCATATAAAGAAATTAGATCGAATAGAAATGACCCAAAATGGATGAATAATAGGCTCAAATATCTTTTAGGGCAGAAGAAAGGAATTTATAGGCGTATCAAAAGAGGTGAGGGTCATCTTACGAATCAGTATATTGACATTAAGAGGGACGTTAAAAGGGGATAAGAAAAGCTAAGCGGGACTACGAAATTAAAGTTGCTAGGGATTCGAAAACTAACCCAAAAGTTTTTCCAGGTGTATAGAACAAAAGTTAGAGATAAGATAGGTCCCTTAAAAATAATTATGGGTATCTTACTGACAAAGAGAATGAAATGTGCTCTATTTTTAATAATTATTTTCTCTCGGTTTTCACTCAGGAAGACACTAATAATATCCCAAGAATTAGGTATTTTAGTGGGCCTGAAGAAGATAAATTATGTAGTATCACAGTCACTAGCGAAATGGTTATCAAACAGATAGACCGTTTGAAGCAAAATAAATCGCCAGGCCCTGATGAGCTTTTTCAAGGGTTCTTAAGGAATGCAAAATTGAACTCTGTGAACCCTTAACTAACATTTTTAACCTATCTCTTCAAACAGGTGTAGTGTCTGATACGTGGAAGATGGCTAATGTAATTCCTATTTTTAAAGCAGGGGACAAGTCGTTACCATCAAATTACCGCCCAATAAGTCTAACTTCAATTGTAGGCAAATTATTAGAGTCGATTATAGCTGATAACATAAGAAGCCATCTCGATAGGCATAATTTGATTAATGATACTCAACATGGATTCACCAGGGGCCGTTCCTGCCTAACTAATTTATTAACTTTTTCAGTAAGGCTTTTGAGGCAGTTGATCATGATAAAGAATTCGATATTGTTTATTTGGATTTTAGTAAGGCTTTTGATAGAGTACCACATCAGAGACTGTTAAAGAAAGTGGCTGCTCACGGCATTGGAGGAAAAGTGTTTTCATGGATCGAGTCATGGCTCACCAATAGGAAGCAGAGGTGTGCATTAATGGGGTTAAATCTGAGTGGGGATCTGTAACAAGTGGCGTTCCACAGGGATCGGTTTTGGGCCCGTTGTTGTTTATAATATATATAAATGACCTTGACGAGGAATTACTAGTGATATGAGCAAATTCGCTGATGACACGAAGATAGGTAGGATAATCGATTCAGACGTAGATGTCACGGAACTTCAGGAGGATTTAGACAAACTCAATTCCTGGTCAGAAAAATGGCAGATGCAGTTCAATGTAGATAAATGCAAAGTTCTAAAGCTCGGGAATGTTCATAACCCAAGCACTTATAAGTTAAATAACGTAGAACTTATCCATACAGATTGCGAGAAGGACTTGGGGGTGATAGTAAGCAGCAACCTTAAACCAAGAGAGCAATGCCTAAGCGTACGTAATAAGGCAAATAGATTACTGGGATTTATATCAAGAAGTGTTAGCAACAGAAGTCCAGAGGTTATATTACAGCTTTATACATCATTAGTAAGGCCTCACCTAGATTACGCAGCTCAGTTCTGGTCTCCATATTACAGAATGGACATAAATTCGTTAGAAAACATTCAGCGTAGAATGACTAAATTAATACATAGCATTAGAAATCTTCCTTACGAAGAAAGATTGAAGACCCTAAAATTACATTCACTTGTAAGACGTAGAATGAGGGGAGACATGATCGAGGTATACAAGTGGAAAATGGGTATTAACAAAGGGGATATAAATAAGGTCTTGAGGATATCTCTCCAAGAGAGAACCCGCAATAATGGATTCAAGTTAGATAAGTTTAGATTTAGAAAGGATATAGGAAAGTATTGGTTTGGAAATAGGGTAGTTGATGAGTGGAACAGTCTGCCTAGTAGGGTTATTGAAGCTAGGACCTTGGGTAGTTTCAAATTTAGGTTGGATAAATTCATGAGTGAGAGGGGTTGGATTTGAGTGGGACTCGCGCATGAGTGGGTAGAATTGTCAAAGCTTATTTCTTGGGTAGCATTGAAAAATGGGTTGAGCAAATATTCTGTTAGTGGGACGGATTGTGAAGGACCTGCCTAGTATGGGCCAACAGGCCTGCTGCAGTGTTCCTCCTTTCTTATGTTCTTATGTTCTTAGTACTTGCCTATGTCCTTTCTAAATCTAAAGGGGACAAGTCGTTACCATCAAATTACCGCCCAATAAGTCTAACTTCAATTGTAGGCAAATTATTAGAGTCGATTATAGCTGATAACATAAGAAGCCATCTCGATAGGCATAATTTGATTAATGATACTCAACATGGATTCACCAGGGGCCGTTCCTGCCTAACTAATTTATTAACTTTTTTCAGTAAGGCTTTTGAGACAGTTGATCATGATAAAGAATTCGATATTGTTTATTTGGATTTTAGTAAGGCTTTTGATAGAGTACCACATCAGAGACTGTTAAAGAAAGTGTCTGCTCACGGCATTGGAGGAAAAGTGTTTTCATGGATCGAGTCATGGCTTACCAATAGGAAGCAGAGGGTGTGCATTAATGGGGTTAAATCTGAGTGGGGATCTGTAACAAGTGGCGTTCCACAGGGATCGGTTTTGGGCCCGTTGTTGTTTATAATATATATAAATGACCTTGACGAGGGGAAATTTCTAGTGATATGAGCAAATTCGCTGATGACACGAAGATAGGTAGGATAATCGATTCAGACGTAGATGTCACGGAACTTCAGGAGGATTTAGACAAACTCAATTCCTGGTCAGAAAAATGGCAGATGCAGTTCAATGTAGATAAATGCAAAGTTCTAAAGCTCGGGAATGTTCATAACCCTAGCACCTACCAGCTTAATAATGTTGAACTCAGCCGTACAGAATGCGAAAAGGATCTGGGGGTTATGGTAAGCAGCAACCTCAAACCAAGTCAGCAATGCCTAAGCGTAAGAAATAAAGCAAATAGATTACTGGGATTTATATCAAGAAGTGTAAGCAACAGAAGTCCAGCGGTTATATTACAGCTTTATACATCATTAGTAAGGCCTCACCTAGATTATGCAGCTCAGTTCTGGTCTCCATTTTACAGAATGGATATAAATTCGTTAGAAAACATTCAGCGACGAATGACAAAGTTAATTCATAGCATTAGAAATCTTCCGTATGAAGAAAGATTGAAGACCCTTAAATTACATTCACTTGAAAGACGAAGAATGAGGAGACATGATCGAGGTATACAAGTGGAAGATGGGTATTAATAAGGGGATATAAATAAGGTCTTGAGGATATCTCTCCAGAGAGAACCCGCAATAATGGATTCAAATTGGATAAATTTAGATTTAGAAAGGATATAGGAAAATATTGGTTTGGAAATAGGGTAGTTGATGAGTGGAACAGTCTGCCTAGTAGGGTTATTGAAGCTAGGACCTTGGGTAGTTTCAAATTTAGGTTGGATAAATTCATGAGTGAGAGGGGTTGGATTTGAGTGGGACTCGCAATTGAGTTAATAGAATCTGCAAAGCTTATTTCTTGGGTAGAATTGAAAATTAGGTTGGGCAATTATTCTGTTAGTGGGATGGATTGTGAAGGACCTGCCTAGTATGGGCCAACAGGCCTGCTGCAGTGTTCCTCCTTTCTTATGTTCTTATGTTCTTATTTAAATCCGTTATTTCTGGTTCTTACTTGGTTCGATATCCTCAGTATTTTATTAATATCTCCTTTGTTTATACCCATCATCCACTTGTACACCTCGATGATATCTCCCCTCATTCTACGCCTCTCCAGAGAGTGGAGATTCAACGCTCTAAGTCTATCTTCATACGGGAGATTTCTTATACTGTAAATCATTTTAGTCATTCTTCTTTGTATGTTCTCCAATGAATCTATATCCATCCTGTAGTAAGGTGACCAAAACTGAGCTGCATAATCAAATGAGGTCTCACTAGTGATGTATAGAGCTGTAAAATAACTTTTGGACTTCTGTTGCTTATACTTCTTGAAATAAATCCTAGTAATCTGTTAGCCTTATTGCGCACACTTAGGCACTGTTGTCTTGGCTTTAGATTTCTGCTTACCATGACTCCCAAGTCTTTTCACATTCTGTATGATCAAGCTCTACTTCACCTAGTTTATAAATTCGAGGATATTTTCATTACCAACGACTAGCACCTTACACTTGTCCACATTGAACTTCATCTGCCACTTTTCAGACCAAGACATTAATTTGTCCAAATCCTCCTGGAGTTCACTGGTATCCTCCTCAGAATGAATTATACGGCCTATTTTTGTATCATCAGCAAATTTACTCATGTCACTTGCAATTCCTTCATCAAGGTCATTTATGTAAATTATGAACAACAATGGGCCCAAAACTGATCCTTGTGGAACGCCACTAGTGACTAATCCCCATTCAGATTTGACCCCATTAATGGAAACTCTCTGCTTTCTATTGGTAAGCCATGCCTCTATCCATGCTAGAACTTTACCTCCTATACCATGAGCTGCCACCTTTCTTAAGAGTCTCTTGTGAGGTACTCTATCGAAGGCCTTACTGAAATCCAAGTAAACTATATCATATTCTTTATCACTGTCTACTGCCTCAAATGTTTTATTGAAAACGTCAGTAAATTTGTTAGGCAGGAACAACCTCTCGTGAACCCATGCTGAGATTCATTAATCAAATTATGTTCTTCAAGGTGACTTCTAATAATATCAGCTATAATTGATTCTAATAATTTGCCTACTATAGATGTGAGGCTTATTGGACGGTAATTTGATGGAATTGACTTATCCCCTGATTTGAATATAGGAACTACATTAGCTATCTTCCACATCTCTGGCACAACACCAGTTAGGATGGATGTATTAAACACATTCATTAATGGCTGACTAAGTTCCATCTTACATTCTTTAAGTACCCTGGAAAACAACTCGTCGGGTCCCGGGGACTTATTCTGCTTCAGTTTATCTATCTGTTTGATAACCATGTCCCTCGTGACAGTAATATTAGTTAACTTGAATTCTTCAGGAACTGAATAATTGTTAATTTCTGGAATCTCATTTACGTCTTCTTGTGTAAAGACTGACAAAAATAGTCATTAAATAGAGAACACATTTCTAGTTCGTTATCCGTCAGCTGTCCATTCCCAATTTTCAGAGGACCTACCTTTTCTCTCACCTTCGTCCTATACACTTGAAAGAACCCTTTTGGATTAGTCTTTGATTCATTAGCAACCTTAATCTCATAGTCACGTTTAGCCTTTCTAATCCCCTTTTTTACTTCTCTTTTCAATTGAACATATTGGTCAATAAGGTTAACATCTCCTTAAAACTTGGTTGATATGCCTTCCTTTCTTAAGAATTTTAATATCAAAGTTGTATTTAAAAATCTTGATACAGTAAAAAGACTTTTGATAAAAAATTCCCCCCAAAATGCTGACGGATGTGTCTATAAGATTCCCTGTAAAATATGCGATAAAGTTTATTATGGTCAAACTGGTAAAAGTCTTGAACTAAGATTAAAACAACATAAATATAGCATTAGAACTGGACAAGATTCTAATGCTCTATTTATTCATGTGAAGATTTTAACCATCCAATTGATTTTCAAAATGCTGAGAAGGTTGTATCAAGCAAGTCCATGGTTGAGAGAAATATAATAGAATCATGTTTCATTAAAAGCAGTTTTGAAAATAATATGAATATTTCTTTTGGTTTATATAAATTGGATTCATTTATAATTAATAAAATTTGGGAAGAATTTAATGATAAATTGGACTAATCTTAATTCTTGGGAAGAGTTTCAGGTCCTTTCTTATTTTCCTCTTCACAGAGTCGTGCGATGTTACGCTACTGTGAGGTGTAGTCTTTGTTAGTGTGATGTGACTGTGAGGTGTAGTCTCGCCCCTTATATAAGCCCTTCTTGTCTTGTTTCCTGTTATAGTTCCTTGATAATGTGAGTAGTCACGAAAGCGCTTGGAATTCTTCTATTTTTTCATAGTGGTTTTCTTGCATATATATATATATATATATATATATCGTGCCTAATAGGTAAAACTGGTCAATTAGCAAGAACTCATCTAAAATTAAGTCCTTTCTAAAATTTTCTCTTATACGTTTAAAGATATATTTTTTCATTTATGTTAATGTAAAAATTTATAATTTTGTACCAAGAGAAACTTTGAAAACTTCCCTAACCTTATTACAACAAGCGCAATTTAATTTAGCTTAACCCAACTAAATATATTTTAGATACGTTAGCAATAATTTAATAATAAACAAACACAATGAAATATATTTTTTCTTTAGGTTCAGAATGATTTTTGCGAAATTATTGCATACACAAATTTTCGCTTGTCTTATATGGCAAGAAGAGCGTTGCTATTTAAGCCAAAATCGCAAATTTTACCTAGTCTGCACGACATATATATCACTCTCAGTGAACGGAGGTTCGACCCTTCACCACTCATTGCGCTGAGTGATTCATACGGGTTTAGCGCTTTTCGTAAATTAAATTAAAGGTAAAAGTAAGTTGAGTGCGACCTTTAAGACCTTTAACATTGAATGAAATTAGAGTCCGAGTCACAAGCTTAATTAACCACTGTTCTCTTCTTTATCGTCGTCGATTTCCATGTTGTCGTTGCTGTGTAAGTATCAATATTTTTAGGGGGTAATTTTTAAAATAATCTTAACTATCAATATTATAATAATAATTAGTCTTTACTTCATTAACATTACTATATATTTAATTGTTACTTTTTGACAATGTTATTATAACATCAATGGTAAATAACACTGACAGGTTCATAGTATAGATACCCAGTTGTTGCTCATGTGTCTAATTCTTAAATTATTATTATTACTATTATTATTATTGCCATAACTGTCATTATTGTAGTATTGAAATCCCTAGCAACTGCAATGTTATGAAGTTTGGGGAAGGCCATGAAAGATCGCAAACGGAGTACAGGCTCGGGAGACAAAGGCTGCAAACCTATCTCAAGGAGAAGGACCTTGGGGTGAGTATTGTGCCGAACGTCTCACCTGAGGCACACATCAACTAAGTAATTGCTGCAGGTTAGTAAGTATGACACATGTGCAACAGTTAGGTATCTAAACATACCTAACTGTTGCACATGTGTCTTACTTACTAACCAGTCGGTACAGTATACCATAGTATACAATTTTCATATTAACTGTTGCAGCAAATGCGCGTCTGGTAAAGTTTGTGTAAAATATTAAATTATTATTTTTATAGTCTTAAATTAATCTTAATTATTTTTTTTTTACTTTTTTATAGATATTTTATCAAAGTTGTTAATTGAAGCGCTGTATGTAGGCAGAGTTACATGTAATTTCTCACTGAAAGTAAAACTTATTTTTTTTTTTAAATTCTGAATAGTAATTCCGTTACCTATGTATTTTTTTGAGGTTACATTTAGTTCGCTATTCAAATATTTTAAATTGCATCAAGATTTAATTGGTTATATATCCCTTCATCGCATTTTTATTCAAACTCGCTAAGTTTGCGCGAGGGAACAGTTTAGAAGTCATTTAATAAAATGACTCCAGTTCGAATCCCACGCGTGTATAAGCCAGATGATAGTCACATGCAGTAT
>WNWK01049312.1:0-13249 GCA_009830355.1 Cherax destructor
ATGGTAGATAGTAAACAAGGGATGCCCAGGGAAATACTAAAGATAAATTACCGGAAACAGTTGAAGGCTCCATTGTTAGCACTAGTAACGAAGACAGACACGAGACAGGAACACACCCACAAATGGGGAACACAGTCACAAAAAACCAGGGCAAACGAAAACCAGGCCTATGTGAATATTATGCACTTGGTATCTGCAGACATGGAAAATCTGGGAAATCAGATGGGACATGCAATTATGATCATCCCAGAAAATGCCATGCCCATATGAAAACAGGATAATGCAACCTCCCATCCTGTAAGATTTTCCACCCTGAAATGTGCCACACATCAATTCAGGAAAGGCAGTGCTATAACTTATATTGCCAGGCATACCACCTAAAGGGTACGAGGCGACACAAAACATCCAGATCATGTCAAAACCTGGGTAGCTACAGCCACTCCGGAGAGAGAGGTTTTTAGTACCAGGAAGGAAAAAAAGCTGGCAGGAAATGACAGAAATTGTACACCAACTGCAGTCATTTCTGGAGTGGAATCACAGCCAATGGTCTGCACTCCAATACAACAGATGTTAGTGCCAGGAAAAAAAGACACCCCCCCTCCATACCACCAATACCACCAATCCAACTACATTCATCTTTGCTAATATACAGGGTCTAAAGCCAGCAACAAACAACAAGGTACCTTACATTCGTGGACTGCTTACAGAGTCAAATGCTATGTTTGCGGCTTTCACAGAGACCCACATAAGAGATCACTTGGACAATGAAATATGGATCCCGGGCTACAACCTATACAGGTGTGACAGAGTGAACAGGCAAAAAGGCGGGGTTGGCCTGTATATCACAGAGTCACTTATATGTTCAGAACTACTAAATGCCTCAAATGATGTAGTTGAAGTACTAGCAATAAAGGTCGAGAATCAAAACCTGGTCATCGTGGTTGTCTACAAGCCCCCGGATGCAACGTCCCAACAATTCCAGGAACAGCTTCTGAAAATTAAGCACTGTCTGGAAAATCTTCCAGCTCCTGCCCCCAACATCTTGCTACTTTTTTTTTTTTTTTTTTTTTTATTTAAAAGACATTATACATACACACGAATCAATATGACCTTATAACCAGTACAGGATATTACAATAATACAACCAAACACCCATGTGTATAAACACACATGAATCTCGGCTTCAAAATTCCAAGTAAACAAAAAAAAGAATACAATGAAACCCAAATACAATGCAACATACTGACAATAACGCACAAGACAATATAAAAATACATATCATTGGCATCATGAACAATTCTAACTGCCAGTAAGAACAACACGTAATTTATTTAACATCATAATCGATAATTATAAAAAAAATTACCCCCCCCTTCACCCTCACCTACCCTAAAAGAAATCTGCACATTAAATGTGCCTATTCCCCTAACAATCATGAGCATTTTTTTTTTATTATATTTAATGTAAACGAAATACACAAAATACATCAATATGGCACCTTATATCAAATATGGTTATCGCAAAAACAAACCAACAACCGAACGTACAAACATCCGCAACTATGGAAAAACATACGATGCATCATTCTGACAATAAGCACTTAACAATATATAACTTACATATTAGGTACCTCGTACGTTACTTACTGCCAAAAAGCACAAACACGTTATGTATTTAATAACACAATCCCGGGCCGGGAGAATTCCCGGTGAATCAACACCTCCTCCTCCTCCTCCTGAAACATAGGAAAATAAAATAGTGGTACAGGATACCAAAAACACAGGTAAGCTAGGTTAAGTTAAGTTACATATAACAGGCAAATCACAGAAGGTGGAGGTGTTGATTCACCGGGAATCCTCCCGGCCCGGGTCTTTACCAGATAGCGACCCGGCTCCGGCTCCCTGGCGTGGAAGTGTCAGAGACCAATGTCTCCCATGGGAGGGGATACCCCTCATCGGCGGGACCAACTGGCCCCAGGCCTAGCCACATTCCCCAACAGCACGAGGCATGGAGGTAGAGAGATGCTAGGCCTCTCTGGTCTGCCACCTTCCCTAACGGGAAGGGCAGGCTTACGAGCTGCAGATGGTAACAAGCTCAAGCCTTGGCACCTACCCTGCCCTAGAAGGGCTGGGCATGGTGATCGACGAATAAATCACAGGAGGAGGAGGTGTTGATTCACCGGAAAATCTCCCGGCCCGGGTCTTTACCAGATGGTGACCCGGCTCCGGCTCCCTGGCGTGGGAGTAGCAGAGACCGAAGTCTCCCATGGGAGGGGTTACCCCTCAGCGGTGGGACCAACTGGTCCCAGGCCTAGCCATATTCGCCCACAAGCACGTAGGTAGATAGTTGCTAGGCCCCTCTGGTCTGCCACCTTCCCGCCCCAAGGAGGCTGACGGAAGGTCAGGCTTGCGAGCCGCAGATGGTAGCAAGCTCCAGCCTTGGCACCTACCCTGCCCTAGAAGGGCTGGGCATGGTGATCGACCAAATCACAGGAAATAAACATACATAAACATAAGTAGTAGATATTTAATAAAAGAATATTAGCATAAAAGGTATGCTAGAAAAGTTATAGGTTAGAAATAATAAGTACAGTGAATCACAGATTAAGAAAAGATTTACACATTTAAATTATCACCATTCTTACACTTTACTCTAGTCATACAATATACAGAAAGAAGCCCCTATCACGTGCTTTTAACATCCTATGGAGAGGGAACATGGACACTGGGGTCGTCCCGCAGTTACTAAAAACAACAGACATAGCCCACTCCACAAAGGGGGCAGTAAAGCAATAGCAAAGAACTACAGACCAATAGCGCTAACGTCCCATATCATAAAAATCTTTGAAAGGGTTCTAAGAAGCAAGATCGCACAACCCAGGGCAGCATGGGTTTAGAGCAGGCCGCTCCAGTTTGTCCCAACTACTGGACCACTACGACAAGGTACTATTACCATGGTGTAATAGCACACAAAATGCGTGATAAAGGAATAACAGGAAAAGTTGGTAGATGGATCAATAATTTCCTAACAAGAAGAACACAAAGAGTAGTAGTCAACAGAGTAAAGTCTGAGGCAGCTACTGTGAAAAGCTCTGTTCCACAAGGCACAGTACTTGCTCCCATCCAGTTCCTCATCCTCATATCGGACATAGACAGGGATATAAGTCACAGTGCTGAATATTCCTTTGCAGATGACACCCGAATCTGTATAACAGTGTCCACCGGTAAAGACACTGCAAGACTCCAAGCAGACATAAACCAAATCTTTAAATGGGCTGCAGAAAACAATATGAAGTTCAATGATGAGAAATTTCAATTACTCAGATAGAGAAAACTTGAAGAAATTAAAATCTCATAGGAGTACAAAACTAATTCCAACCACACAATAGAGCGAGAAACTAATGTCAAAGACCTGGGAGTGATCATGTCAGAGGATCTCACCTTCAAAGACCATAACACCGTAGCAATTGCATCTGCTAGAAAAATGTCAGGATGGATAATGAGAACCTTCAAAACCAGGGATGCCAAGCCCATTTTGACACTTTACAGATCGCTTGTTCTATCTAGGCTGTAATATTGCTGCACACTAACTGCACCTTTCAAGGCAGGTGAAATTGCTGACCTTGAAAATGTGCAGAGAACCTTCACGACACGCATAACTGCGATAAACCACCTCAATTACTGGGAACGCTTGAAGTTCCTAAACCTGTACTCTCTAGAACGCAGGCGGGAGAGATACATTATTATATACACATGGAAAATTCTCGAGGGCTTAGTACCAAACTTGCACACAAAAATCACTCCCTACGAAAGCAAAAGACTCGGCAGGCGATGTAACATCCCCCCAATGAAGAGCAGGGGTGCCACTAGCACGTTGAGGGACAACACAATAAGTGTCAGGGGCCCAAGAGCGTTCAACTGCCTCCCAGCATACATCAGGGGGATTACCAACAAACCCTTGGCTGTCTTCAAGCAGGCACTGGACAGGCACCTCAAGTCGGTACCTGACCAGTCAGGCTGTGGTTCGTACGTTGGACTGCGTGCGGCCAGCAGTATCAGCCTGGTTGATCAGGCTCTGGTCCAACATGAGGCCTGGTCACAGACCGGGCAGCAGGGGCGTTGACTCCTGGAATTCTCTCCAGGTAAACTCCAGGTATGCTACAATGATAAGGCAAGTACAAGGTATTTACAGTTAATAGCCTTTTCTCAGAGTGACAAGATATACCGGCTGAAAGCTTTTTCCTCCTGAAGTTTACCTGGAGAGAATTCTAGGGGTCAACGCCCCTGCGGACCGGTCTGTGACCAGGCCTCATGTTGGACCAGAGCCTGATCAACCAGGCTGGTACTGCTGGCCGCACGCAGTCCAACGTACGAACTACAGCCTGGCTGGTCAGGTACCGACTTTAGGTGCCTGTCCAGTGCCTCCTTGAAGACAGCCAGGGGTTTGTTGGTAATCACCCTGAATTTTTGTGTGCCAGAGGGCTCATAATCTTTATAACATTGATCCAAGTGGTTAATAAAGTTTTCTCTGTGTTCTGGGTTGAGAATAAGTTTCCTCCTTCTGTATTTAGCTCCTTGGTTGCTTGAGATATGATTAAGATTGACAGTTGTGAGTCTTGGGAAGTGATCAGATAGAAGATCATCAACTATGACAGAGTCATGCATCGTATATGATGTATTAAATCCAAGGCACAGATCTAGTATGCCTCCATATATGTGAGTGGGCTCAGTAGTGCCTACAATACGAACATTATCATGCTCATTTAAAATTTTTACTAGTTTAGTTCCATTGGTGTTTGTTATAGACCCACCAATATTCTTATGTCTGGCATTAAAGTCTCCAAGTATGAGGGTAGGTTCACTATTGATGCGATCTGGTAAAGCATCAGGTCGAAGCTGGTTTGCTGGGGCATAAAGATTAAAGATGTTTATGGAAAAGTCGCCTGCGTATACTCTGACACCATGATACTGCATGTTTACTCGACTCTGCAGGGTAAGGAGTGAATGTGGCAAGTTCTTTCTGACATACATCACACAACAGTTGGTTGACCTTAAGTTATAAGCTGCATATCCAGACAACTTTGGTGGAGGTACTCCTTCTTTCAGTCTACATTCCTGCAAACAGATGACATCAATATTCTTGGTTGCACTAATATGATGTAAGTCAGGCAACCGCTTCCTAATAGAAGCAATGTTCCATGAAAAAAATTGTAATTTATCAATTATAGTGAGTTATTACAATCTCTTGTTCATAAGATGGTAAGACTATTATGCTTTGCCTACAGTGTGCAGACACTTAAAAGCAAATAGCATAGTTTGTACGTGCTTATCTTTAGAACCTTTATTTTTAAGCATTTTCCGGCAATTTGGCAGCAAGTTCCAAGGCAACTTTTGAAGCCAAGAGTCAAGAGCTTCTTTCTTACAAATGGCTTGAAATTGGACCGAGATTGTTGATGCACTTTTGACATCATCAACACACTCAGGAGCATCATCTTGACTACATATATTTATTAAACTTGTCAGCATCTGTTCAAGATGCTCAATTTTTTCCTGCAAGTTTGTTATAATTTGAGGAAGGTCAGGCGAATTAAATGTCTCTCCAGAGGAAGGCTCATCTGACTTAGTTCTTTCTGTAACACCTATAACCTTAACAGGTACCTTGGTTAAATCAGTGCTCATTGTTGGTGCCTGTGACATGACTACCTCATCATTCATTGCGGGTGATTCCTGTGCATCTGACTCATCTCCAGCTTCCAGGGGGGTTACATGTGTGGTGTCCGTCTGACTGTTGGAGATGTGTGTATTGGGAGGAGTGACATGCTTATCCCAAAATTCAGGTCGAGGAATAGGCATAGTAGTTCCACATGTGCTAGCAGGGTTGGCTAGCTCTTCCACAATTAGTGTGTGTGATGGCACTCTGGTATCACCAGAATCATTTGCAGGGAGGTTGGACTCGTCCACACTTTGCAGAGGTTCAGTCTCAGATCTGGTTGTGGTAGACTGGATGGCCTCGTCCTCAAATGGCATTAAAGGACTGTTGTCATTTTTACGTCGAAGGTTGTTTGGGTTCCGACTGCAGTCCTTATGGGAGACTGTAACCCCTTCTTCTTTACAGTTAATACACTTATATTTGTGGCTGTCAAAGCCTACTGTGCATTCTCTAGTGGAATGTTTCCCAACACACTTTCCACACCAAGAATGTAGTATTCCACAGGTTACTGCCACATGGCCATAGTGTTGGCATTTGTAACACCTACGTTGAGGGGGTAGGTACACGTCGATGGGTAGGAAACGTAGGCCAGGCACCCAGATATTTCGGGGGAGGGGCACAGGGCCTACCCAACTGTCAATAATTTGGGATTTTCCTTAAAGTCTCTTGGGCTTGATGATATGCTCGCTTAGAGTCGAATGGGATAGGTCCATGTCGAGAGGGTATCCAAAGATTATGATACTGACCCCTTTTTTAAAGTGATACGTGTCTGATGTAGGGTGAAGCAGCTTAATATCCCCATAGGTTGTGTTCAGTAGATCACTGATCAGTTCTTTGTTCTGTTCCACAAACACAAAGTTGTGTGAGTTTTTTCCAAAGTGGATCCTCGCCTTCGGATGTGCATTTACTGCTGCCATTAGCCATGCACACCTACCCTGCAGCAGGGTGTTGTCAGGGAAGTTCAGCTTAACACAGTCTTCCTTAGAAGAAAGGCTTCATGCACCCTGTGTGCACCATGGACGTCTAGGTTCACATTGCCTAAGAGTCAAGTGAGCCTGACTACGTCGGCGCGCCCTTTCTCACTTTTCCTTCTTTGTTTACTTATAAAGATCTGGAATCTAGCATCATTGTCATCACCTGCAGAAATATATTCGTCTGTGACAGTTGCCATGTTTGCCGGTGATGATAGCTCATGTAAGACTCACAGTATTAATAATATGGTACAATAATGGATTGTACAGACAAGGTCTTACACCTAATCACAAATCACAAGATGAGAATAAAGAGAGGTAGAATGGTGGGTAATATTGATTACAAAAATATTACACAATACAGGCTACTGCCCCCTAATATGATACTTCCTTAAATAAAAAATATTGCAGACGTTACAAGTAATTAAAATGTTTAAGGCACACTGCATGAGAAATGACAACTCACTGAATTACACTGTATAAAATAAGGAAAATAAGAAAAGATTGCACTGAATTTTTAATTTTAGCACTTGTTAGAAATAAACAAAAAGTAAATTAAAGTAGAGCACAAAATACTATATAAAATAATTGCAGAAATTAGTCACTGGAGAACAATAAAGTAAGTTGCATAAGTGACTAATGTGGCAATAAAAGTTAATTGTGCACTGGGAATATGTAGACTGAACACTTTAATTAACTTTTATTGTAAATTAAGTAAATAGTGATATACTTAACTTTAAATAAGAGTGAATTTGTTCAAGGAAATACTGAGCAAATGAATTAAAAAAAATACAATGTATACAATGAAGAAGTGAACACTTACTAGCTGTTGAACACAGACATCAAGGGAACACTTACAGGTATCTGGTGTAAGACCAGGGATCACTTACAGGTATCTGGTGTAAGACCAGGGTTCACTTACAGGTATCTGGTGTAAGACCAGGGATCACTTACAGGTATCTGGTGTAAGACCAGGGTTCACTTACAGGTATCTGGTGTAAGACCAGGGTTCACTTACAGGTATCTGGTGTAAGACCAGGGTTCACTTACAGGTATCTTGTGTAAGACTAGGGTTCACTTACAGGTATCTGGTGTAAGACTTGGGTTCACTTAGAGGTATCTGGTGTAAGACTAGGGTTCACTTACAGGTATCTGGTGTAAGACCAGGGTTCACTTACAGGTATCTGGTGTAAGACTAGGGTTCACTTACAGGTATCTGGTGTAAGACCAGGGTTCCAGTTCAATGAACACTTCCAATTATGTACATGTACTTATTTAACTCAGGTTACTACTCATATTTACTATAGTTAGAAGTCTAACATAAAGTCTAACATAAACATTCAGACTTCTTGTATGGGTGTTAATAATATGGTACAATAATGGATTGCACAGACAAGGTCTAACACCTAATCACAAATTACAAAGATGAGAATAAAGAGAGGTAGAATGGTAGGTAATATTGATCACAAAGTTTTAATTCAATGATAACTTCCTCTTGAGGCACACAGGCTACTGTCACCTAATGTGATACCTCACTGAAATGATAATATTGCACAATGATGGTGAAGACAACCTCCCACACCCAACCACAAATTACATATATACATATACACATACACGGACATATACATACATACATATACATACACATACACACACATATACACATATACATACACACAAAACTAGACTATGTTGCAATGACAATGAGATAAATCACTGTCCGACTTCTTTGGGCCATCCTAGGTAACTCACACGTTACTATGTAAGCATACATGTATGTAAGTGTGGATGTTTGTTCAGGTGTACTTAGATGAACCGGTACCACACGATAGCATCCTTAGGTCTCTTCTATATCTGAGAAACACCGACGAGATGAGTAGCATTCTTGTCCATGATGCTTATGAGTAGGGAGTCAGCTGATGTTGTTTACACCAGCCAGGTGGCCCATGGCAGCGCCACCTGTTGCCGCCACTACAACTAGGACTTTTAAGGGGCAGTAACACCTGTCTCCGAGCGCGAATAAAAAAAAAATCGAAAAATTATGAAAATTGAGTTAATCTTATAGAAAAATAGCTTAACTCTCTGGCTACACAATGGTACAAGACTCAATGTAATACGACGTTTCTACAAGGAATTATAGTAATTTATATCATGTATGGTGACGGCGATGTGCGCAGCTCGCCTGCTCTCAGCCCGTATCTTTTTAGAATTTTTTTCATTTTTTTTCTTTACTGTTTCGTGTATTATTCATTCTAATGGTGTAATTTACGATTTGGCATCATATCAGAGTGGGCGGAGCTTATACGTAGTCTACCAGCCAATCAGGAACGATCTGGGAATATTTGCTGACGTCAGCAGAATTCCCGCTCTGAGAGGCACCATATATTATTTCATTATTATGCTAATATCAATTCTACGGCTTATTTATCTATCACAATTGATCTAATATGAAATAATAAACACTATAAATAACATAAACATGTTATATGCTCCAGCATGAATAAAAATGAGCTCTAATATAGTGCGGTCTCTATCAGCAATATGAGTATAAAAATGATTCCCCTTCCTATAACGTTTTCTTTGGCCTGAATAAGAGAAAACGGTGTTTAGAGGCTAACTACACTAAAACATTAGTTTTACAAAGAAAACATTGAAACACAAGTGATTTTTTCGAAAAAAAAAAAAAAATTCCCGAGGCAGGTGGCCGGCGCCGCTCCAGGCGAATATCTCGGAAGTAAGTTATTGACTTATTTTACTTTGTGGAGTTTTTACTGTTTGATTAAATGAAATAATATTCACAGGAATGGTAAAAATATGATTGTTCTTATTTTTAACAACGCACTTTTGTAAATATTCCAAATATTTTGGGATTTATTTGGGATTAAAGGGCATATTTTTTTTCAACATTCAAACAGTTACATGCTTTATTTTTTTGTGGAATAAAGACAAGATGTTTACAGGAACGTACATCGTCAAAAAATCGTATTAGCATTGTTCTTTCGGTACCAAGTCTCAAAACAACCTTACATAGTGACATATAGGATCGGGATCCTGCCAAACGTCCTGACATGAGATTTTCAGTAAATATTTTTTTTTTCAGTTGTTGTTTGGACTATCTTATTGAATATTTTTTAAAACATATTGAGTGAACACTTCTATGTGTAAAAAAAAAAATGAAAGAAATTCGACGAACAGAAAAAAAAAAATTGACAGGTCATACTGACCTGTAGAAAATGTAGACACATGCACCTTTGACAATCCCAAAATATGCCATACCCACATGACACCAGGTGGGTATAACTCCTCTTCCTGTAACTTATTTCACCCTGATGTGTGTCACTCATCAGTCCTTGAAAGTAAATACTACAATGTATACTGCCAGGCATATCATCGAAAGGGGACAAGAAGACACAGGCCAGCTGGACTATGGGAAACAAAAAAAGGGAGCCATAACCTCCTCAGAGAAATAGGTTTTTTAGTGCCAGGAAGGAAAAAAGACTGGCAAGAAATGACAGAAGTCGTGCAACAATTGAAAGCACTTCTGGAACAGAGGCAGTCATTGGCCTCCACTCCAAAACAACAGATATTAAAAAAAAAACTAAATTCCATAAACATAACGACCTACAGGATCTTAAGCCATCAACAAACAACATAATTCCTTACATCAGATATTGCTCACAGAGTTGAATGCAATGTTTGCAGCTTTCACAGAGACCCACATAAAGGATCATTTTGACAGCAATATATAGATGCCAGGTTATAACGTATTCAGATATGACAGACTAAACAGGCAACAAGGTGGGTTGACCTGTACGTCTGGACATTGATCTTTTATTTTGACAGTCAAGTATACTAGCTGATTGAATGTAACAAACAACTTAAATGTTCGTTGTACTGAACTTTAGAGGAATTAATTATTCCCTTCAAAATTATTACATATTCACTTTTAATTTAAAAAATTTTGGGAGCCTATTGACAAGAATAATTTTTTAACGCTATTTATAAAAGTAGGAAACATATAATACAAAAAAAATTAAAACGTTTAAACATTTTGTAAAATAATTTAAAAATTTGCTTATGTTATTAATATTTTATTTTCTCTTAAGAACAAAAAACTTATGTTTATTATAAAAAGCAGGAAACTTATAATTTATTATTATCTTTCCCATTTTGTTAAATTTTCTGTCAGTCTCAAACATATACTAAACTAATATAACAAGTAAGTACGTTAGTTTATTTAGGTGAAGATAATGGTTGTAATACAATATATTTTTTAAATAAATGGTTGTAATACAAAATAATTTTTAAAAGGGGTGGACCGGTAAGCCAGCGGAAGGCCTCAGTCAGATGACCAAAAGCTCCAATGGCGGATCATCATTTAAGACCCGCGTCAGGAAACACCTGTCCGGTTTCCTGACGAACCTACCCTATCATACATATATAGATTGACACTATGTCCAGCCCTTCTAGGGCAGGGTAGGTGCCAAAGCTAGAGCTTACTACCATCTGCAGCTCGCAAGACTGCCTTCCCCGTCAGCCTCCCTGGGGTGGGGAAGCTGGCATACCAGGGAGGCCTAGCTTCTCCCTACCAGCCCCGTGCTGGTGGGGAATGTGGCTAGGCCTGGGGATAGTTTGTTCCAACGGTGTGGGGGTACTTGTACCTCCTTCCATGGGAGACATAGGTCTCAGATACTCCCGTGACAGGGAGCCGGAGCCGGGTCGCCATCTGGAATAGACCCGGGCTGGGAGATTTCCCGGCGAATCAACACCTCCTCCTCCTATCATACATAGTAACATATAAGTAAATTACCCAGGATAACTCCCCAACAAAAGTCAAACAAAGTGACTTATTTCCACTGTAGTAGTTATACAGTTGTATATAAGAGGTAGACACCACTCCAATGGGCCCTCCTAGGGTGGGGTAGGTGCCAGAGCCAGAGCTTGCTACTACCTGAAGCTCCCACGACTGCCTGGCAGCCCAGAGTCCTAGCTTCTCCCTACGAGCCTCGTGAGGGTGGGGAATGTGGCTAGGCCTGGGGACAGTTTGTCCCAGAAGATGAGGAGGGACTTGTACCTCTTACATGGGAGACATAGGTCTCACGACACTCCCAAGTCAGGGAGCCAAGGCCGGGGCACCATCTGGAAAAGACCCGGGCCGGGAGAGTACCAGCGAATCCACAACAACAATAAAGATATTATTGATGATGATCGATCACCATGCCCAGCCCTTTTAGGGCACGGTAGATGCCAAAACTGGAGCTTGCTATCATCTGCAGCTTGCAAGACTGCCCTTCCCATCAGCCTCCCTGGGGCAGGGAAGATGGCAGACCAGAGAGGCCTAGCTTCTCCCTACGAGCCCCGTGAGGGCGTGGAACGTAACTAGGCCTGGGGACAATTGGTCCCAGGCGATGAGGGGGTCTTTGTTCCTTCTCCCATGGGAAACATTGGTCTCAGACACTGGAAAAGACCCAGGCCGTGAGAGTACCGGCGAATCTACAACAAAATATATATTATTATTATTATTGTCAGAAATTATGTGTATGAATGCCTGGCCAGAGCTTGCTACCACCTGCTGCTCACAAGACTGTCATTCTCACGACCCCCCCTGTGGCGGGGAAGATGGCAGACCAGAGGCCTAGCTTCTCCCTAAGTGCCCCGTAACGGCAATGGGGCTATGCCTGGGGACAGTTGGTCCCAGAAGATGAGAAGGTTCTTGTACCTTCTCCTATGGCAGACATACGTAACAGATTCCCAAGACAGGGAGCCAAGGTAGGGTTACCATCTGGAAAAGACCTGGCTGGAAGAAAAACCGGCGAATCAAGAAGATGAATTTCACATTTATAATCCTGAATTAACACATCACACATATAACTGGGAGAACTTCTGGTACATCAAAAACAGTATTAATAATAATAATAATAATAATAATAATAATAATATAACAATATTTTTATTTCATTGCAAGTTTACATTTAGATTTTTTAATTTCAATCATGAGCTGAAGTGCAAGAAGAGTCACTAGCATGCCATGGCATTCTGGGCAGATTAATCTAATGGCTTATAGACTACTTAATACTAGAGCATTCGCAGCCCAGCCTTGGTGGTGTGCTCTGGCACCTGGTGGTACCACCGCATATTACTGATTTTCACAAAGATGGCGGACAGGAGTAAGCGCCGAGTCAATACAGTCTGTGTTGAGGTATTGCAGGGGGCCATTTATCCCAGCAATGCGGATGTACTGTTACCAGCGATAATATGTGACACCTATGAAATCTCGCATAGTGAATTGTGTGGATTGGCATTGAATGGTTCTGCCAGAATCTTTGTGAAATTCTTGGAGAGCAGTGTTTACGACCGGGTGGTGGAGAGATACCAAGAGCAGAGGATTGAGATCAACTCCGGTCTAGTGGTACGACTTCCGGATGTTTCCATCTACTATACAGTGGACCCCCGAGTTTCGTAAAACTTCACTCCTGAAGTCTGCTCAAGTGCCATTACCGAACGAATTTACTCCTTAAGGAAAAATTTCACGTAGGTTAGTCTATTTCAGACCCCCAAAAATACAC
>WNWK01049313.1:0-13249 GCA_009830355.1 Cherax destructor
TTTCTCATCCTCATAGCAGACATAGATAAAAACACCCAGCACACTTTTGTATCATCATTTGCAGATGACACTAAAATAAGCATGAAAGTCACTACGGTAGAGGACACTGAAAATTACAGGAAGACATAAGCAGGGTCTTCCAATGGGCAGTGGAGAACAACATGACGTTCAATGGTGATAAGTTTCAGCTGCTTAGGTATGGAAAAATGAAGAACTCAAAAGGAACACTATATACAAAACGCAAGAGGGTCACCACATAGAACGAAAGGAACACGTAAAGGACTTGGGAATAATTATGTCTGCTGATCTGTCGTTTAAAGACCATAACAAGACAAAGATCACAACAGCCAGGAAGATGACGGGGTGGGTATTGAGAACTTTCAAAACAAGGGAAATAATGCCGATGGTGACACTATTCAAATCGCTAGTGCTCCCTCACTTAGAATACTGCTCAGTGCTGACGGCCCGTTCAGGGCAGGAGAAATAGCAGAGCTGGAACAAATCCAGAGATCGTTTACGGCTCACATAGAGCCATTGAAACATCTAAATTATTGGGAACGCCTTCAAGTCTTGAACATGTACTCATTGGAGCGGAGGAGAGAGAGATACATGATAATATATACATGGAAAGTACTTGAGGGCCTGGTCCCAAATCTGCACACTGCCATAACAACATACTGGAGTGAGAGATATGGGAGAAAGTGTAAAATAAACCCAGTGAGGAGCAGGGGTGCGGTGGGGACAATACGGGAGCACTGTAATAACATCCGGGGTCCCAGACTATTCAACATCTTACCAGAAGATATCCGAAACACGGCTGGAACCAGTGTAGAAGCCTTCAAGAGGAAACTGGACAAATATCTTCACCAGGTGCCAGATCAACCAGGCTGTGATGGATATGTGGGGCAGCGGGCCTCCAGCAGCAACAGCCTGGTTGACCAGGCAAGCACCAGACGAGCCTGGCCCATGGCCGGGCTCAGAGAGTAGATACTCTCGAAACTCTTCAAAGGTATATCAAAGGTATATCAAAGGCCTGTTTTGGAAGAAAATGCCCAACAGGACCTACATTACTCAGGAGGAAAAGGCACAGCCAGGACATAAGCCTATGAAAGACAGGCTAACTTTGATGCTTTGTGCCAATGCCAGTGGTGATTGCAAAGTGAAGCCTTTACTAGTGTATCTTTTGAAAATCCCGAGTGTTTGGCAGATGCGGTGTCAGCAAGTCTAACTTGTGTGTGATGTGGAGGTCTAACAAAAGGCATGGGTCACAAAGGACATTTTCTTAGATTGGTTCAATGGCGTGTTTGGCCCCAGTGTGAAGAAATATCTATTGGACAATAATTTGCCACTTAAGTGCCTCCTGATAATGGACAATGCTCCTTGTCATCCTCCAAACTTGGTAGAGAAAATTGTGGAGGAGTTTAAATTCATCAAAGTGAAGTTCTTGCCCCCTAATACCACTCCTCTCCTCCAGCCCATGGACCAGCAGGTCATTTCCAACTTTAAAAACTCTATACCAAAGCAATGTTTCAAAAGTGCTTTGATGTGACCACAGACATGAACATAACCCTAAGAGAATTTTGGAAAAACATTTCCATATGCTGCATTGTGTACACCTTATAGGTAAGGCTTGGGAGGAGTGACTACCAGGACTTTGAACTCTGCCTGGAGAAAATTGTGGCCAGACTGTGTCCTAGAGAGGGATTTTGAAGGTTTTGGGGCTGAGCCTCAGAACCCTGAGCCTGAGCCTGAGCCTGTTGTGGAAGAAATTGTGGAATTGGGCAAGTCTTTGGGGTTAGAGGTGAGTGGTGAGGATGTGGAACAGTTGGTGGAGGAGCACAAGGAAGAGCTAACCACTGAAGATCTGCAAGAGCTTCAACAGCAACTGGAACAAGAGACCAGTGGTCAGGACAATGGTTCAGGAGGAGGAGGAGGAGGTGGAACAAAAATGGAAGAATGTGCCTTCTTCAAGGATTAGGGAGATCTGTGCCAAATGGAGTGATGTGCAAGCATTTATGGATGAATATCACCCTAACCATGCTGTTGCAGGCCGTGCTGGCAACCTGTACAATGACACAGTGGTGTGTCATTTCAGGGATGTGTTAAAGAATCGCCAGACACAGACTCCCTGGACAAATTTGTTGTTAGAAAGAGGTCCAGTGACTCTCAAGCTGGTCCTAGTGGCATTCAAAGAAAAGGAAGTAACCCCAGAAAGAACTTTCCACCTGCAGTGTTAATGGAAGGATTCCCTTCCAAACACTAGCATACTACTCCACCTTCTCCCCTCCTCCCGTCCTCCACACATCAACAACTCTTCAATAAATGTAAGTGACATGTTATTGTTCAATATTTGCATGCTTATTTAGATATTCTTTATTAAATTTTTTATTATTTAATGTCCAAAAGTTCTAAAAAATATTTTATTTAACTACTTTTGGAAGTCTTGGACGGATTAAATTTATTTCCATTATTTCTTATGGGGAAAATTGATTCGTCTAACGATTGTTTCGTCTTAAGATATGCCCTCTCTGACGGATTAATATCGTAAGTCGAGGTACCACTGTACTTGTCATCGTGAAACCAGTCAAAATTATCTCTATTTCTGTAATATATCATCTATTCTATAAAATGTGACTAAGAAAATGAGAATAAAAGCATAAATACCATACGAAAATAGACTGCAAAATCGCTGTTTTAAACCAAAAACACGGTCAGTTTTTTTTCCTCATTATGCACTTTGTGGTGCAGGATTTTTTTATACTGTGCACACTGTCTGCACAGACCCATTCTATCACATCTAGGCCTAACAGCCTGTTTCTGCTTGATTTGAGGGCGCTAGAATTTAGGCGTACTAGTACGTCAATAACCCCAGGGCGTAAGCCATACTAGTACGACCAAAACCCCGAAAGGGTTAAAAATCACCTTCTCTCCCTAATATATGCCAACATGAGTTAAACATGTGAAAACTACATATCCACATTCTCAATGTTGCAATAATCTTAATATCTGTAATCCTTTCAACCATTAAAACATTGATTGTGTCGACTTTATGTTAATATGATAGAATCCTCATTAACTATAATCATAATCAAACCTGCAATTATACTTGATAAAAGTTATACAGCATGTACTAATAAGATATCCAAGTCTCTTGTATTCATTGCAACTCCTAAATTTATATTTAGAATCGCCTAAGATACTGTACTGTATATATATACAGTGGTACCTCGAGTTACGATGGTCCCCAAAATCGCCCTTTTATGTAAGTTTATTTTTTTAAATGCTTTTGTAAGTACGTATATTTTTGGGGGTGTAAAAGGACTAGTCTATTTTACATTATTCCTTATGGGGATAAATTCGTTTGTTAATGGCATTTGAACAGCATTCTCGAACGAAAAAATATCGTAACTCGAGGTACCACTGTATATATTTTTTTTTTCAACAAGTCGGCCGTCTCCCACCGAGGCAGGGTGACCCAAAAAGAAAAAATCCCCAAAAAGAAAATACTTTTATCATCACCACTAAATTTGACATTGCCTTCTTAATCTTCATTGTTTGCTAATATTTTCCCTAGCTCCTTTATTCCCAGCTTTAGTAAAACTACCATAGTTCAATTAATTGCATTTGCATAAATTAACTAAGGTACAAATTCATGTGCCAAGAACTCTGTCAAATATCTTATATCTCTGTAAACAATTATTAAAAATTTGTAATAATCCAATAGTTACTAAGAATTTAATCTAGTACCATATTATTAGGTTTAGTATTATCTATTATTCTCAGGTCTAGTTATAGAATCACATCAAATCTTATGATTACAGGAATTGATCCTGATATTAACCTATTATTAAATGACTTACATGATTCCAACAGCAACTGCAACTATTACACAACAGATCAAGCAAAGACATTACTCAGAGCCAACAATAACATAACTATCTTCAATTACAATGTTAGATCTTTGAGTAAACATTATGATGACCTCACAGCACTACTCCAATCCCTCCAGACCAATATGTCAATCATCACACTCACTGAGACCTGGCTAAAGCCTGATACTACAGATGTCTATGCCATCCCAGGTTACACAGCCATTCACAACTGTAGGACAGATCAGCGAGGGGGTGGAATAGCTATATATTACTCAGATCAACTTGAATGTATCAATAACTCTTGCATAAGGGATGAGCATGGAGAATATATTATAGCTAAATTTAAATCAAAAGACCTGCAAAAACCCCTCAGTGATAAACATCTACAGATTACCACAGTCAAACATTCACCATTTTAGTGAAAAACTAGGTAACCTGATAACTGATGCACACATGAACAAAGACCATTTGCTGCTCACAGGAGATTTCAATATAAATCTCCTACATGACCAGGACCCACAAGTAAGAGAATTCACAAACACTATGAGCAACTGCTTGTTACTACCAACAATATCAAAACCTACAAGAATCTCTGAGACTAGTACCTCATTACTAGACCACATCTGGACTAATACTATATCCCCTCTAAAATCAGGCATAAATAAATAAAATAAATAAATAAATAAAATACTTTATTGAGACATTGTCCAGTTATATATGGTAGACCTAGTTATACATAGTTATTACTTAGTTATTAATGAGATGTACATGCCAAAAGCCCCTAATATGCTGTGCATTGCGGGCATTCTTAGGACTACTTAATTCTAGACTACATGGTAAAAAGTTATGGTTGATAATTTATAAAATAAGTAAAGTTGCATATCTAAGTTATAAAGTTTGAATATAAGTTGAACATATCAATTAATTGTAGCAATGCAACTAATTGAGTGAGATAACAATTTAAAACAATTAATTGCATTGCAGTTAGTTTGCGTGGTCATTATAATGTAAGTGTTGTGGAAATAATTAGCTTAGTATGTAATATTCATAACAGGTTTTACATTCAATTGATTAGTCAGGTTTTTACGCTAAGTGATTATTCTACTTTGCTGGGAATGTTTGATATTGAGCAATTAGCTTTGGGTGAGAAGGTGTTTTTTTAGCATCGTTTTGAATTGGGGTACAGGTAGGGTTTCTTTGGCAATGACAGGTAATGAATTCCAAATTTTCGTGCCTTTTATATGCATTGAGTTTTTACATAGTGTTAGATGGACACGGGGAACATCGAGGAGTGATCTGTGTCTAGTGTTATGGTCATGTGTCCTGTTAAAATTGGTAAGGAGAAGTTTGAGTGGTGGGTTAATACAGTGGAACCCCGACTTACGATGTTATCATCTTACGTTATTTTCGATAACCGATATTTATAACGTAAGAAATTTGTTTGTGACTTACGATGTTTGCTTCGTTTACCGACATTCGTACCGGACCTGTCCGCTTGGCGCCCAGCTGAGCGCGCACTCCAGGGAGCGTCAGTGCTATTGTTTACAAGCGAGAGCGACCACCCACCCACACCCACGCATTCATACCAGTATATTGTCATTATTCCACTGTTTTTAGTGCTTGCAACTGCTAAACAAGCTACCATGGGTCCAAGGAAAGATCCTAGTGCTAAGCCTGTGGCAAAGAGGAACAGAAATATATGTACGATAAAAGTGAAGAAGGAGATAATAGAAAAATATGAAAGTGGAGTGCGTATCAGTGAGCTGGCCAGGCTGTATGGTAAACCCTATTCTACCATCGCTACCATTGTGGATAAGAAATATTCAAGTAAAATCAAGGAAGCTGTTGTTGCAAAAGGTGCATCTGTGATCACAAAACACAGACCACAAGTGCTGGAAAATGTGGAAAGGTTGTTGTTGGTGTGGATCAACGAGAAACAGTTAGCAGGAGATACTGTTTCGGAGGGAATAATATGTGAAAAGCAAGGCAGTTGCATGATGATCTCCTTAAGAAAATGCCTGCAACGAGTGAAGTGAGCGAATTTAAAGCCAGCAGAGGCTGGTTTTACAAATTTAAGAATCGAAGTGGCATACATAGTGTTGTGAGGCATGGCGAGGGCCAGTTGTGACAAAGTGCGGCTGAAAAATATGTTCCTGAATTCCAGGAGTACCTAGAGGCTGAACAATTCCTCCCCAACAAGTGTTTAATTGTGATGAAACAGGCCTGTTTTGGAAGAAAATGCCCAACAGGACCTACATTACTCAGGAGGAAAAGGCACAGCCAGGACATAAGCCTATGAAAGACAGGCTAACTTTGATGCTGTGTGCCAATGCCAGTGGTGATTGCAAAGTGAAGCCTTTACTGGTGTATCTTTTTGAAAATCCCAGTGTTTGGCAGATGCGGTGTCAGCAAGTCTAACTTGTGTGTGATGTGGAAGTCTAACAAAAAGGCTTGGGTCACAAAGGACATTTTCTTAGATTGGTTCAATGAAGTGTTTGGCCCCAGTGTGAAGAAATATCTATTGGACAATAATTTGCCACTTAAGTGCCTCTGATAATGGACAATGCTCCTTGTCATCCTCCAAACTTGGTAGAGAAAATTGTGGAGGAGTTTAAATTCATCAAAGTGAAGTTCTTGCCCCCTAATACCACTCTCTCCTCCAGCCCATGGACCAGCAGGTCATTTCCAACTTTAAAAAACTCTATACCAAAGCAATGTTTCAAAAGTGCTTTGATGTGACCCAGACATGAACATAACCTAAGAGAATTTTGGAAAAAACATTTCCATATGCTGCATTGTGTACACCTTATAGGTAAGGCTTGGGAGGGAGTGACTACCAGGACTTTGAACTCTGCCTGGAGAAAATTGTGGCCAGACTGTGTCCTAGAGAGGGATTTTGAAGGTTTGGGGCTGAGCCTCAGAACCCTGAGCCTGAGCCTGAGCCTGTTTTGGAAGAAATTGTGGAATTGGGCAAGTCTTTGGGGTTAGAGGTGAGTGGTGAGGATGTGGAACAGTTGGTGGAGGAGCACAAGGAAGAGCTAACCACTGAAGATCTGCAAGAGCTTCAACAGCAACTGGAACAAGAGAGCAGAGGTCAGGACAATGGTTCAAAGGAGGAGGTGGAGGTGGAACAAAAATGGAAGAATGTGCCTTCTTCAAGGATTAAGGACATTTGTGGAATGTGGAGCAAGGTGCAAGCATTTATGGATGAATATCACCCTAACCATGCTGTTGCAGGCCGTGCTGGCAACCTGTACAATGACACAGTGGTGTGTCATTTCAGGGATGTGTTAAAGAATCGCCAGACACAGAGCTCCTGGACAAATTTGTTGTTAGAAAGAGGTCTAGTGACTCTCAAGCTGGTCCTAGTGGCATTCAAAGAAAAGGGAAGTAACCCCAGAAAGAACTTACCACCTGAAGTGTTAATGGAAGGGGATTCCCCTCCAAACACTAGCATACTACTCCACCTTCTCCCCTCCTCCCGTCCTCCACACATCAACAACTCTTCAATAAATGTAAGTGACATGTTATTGTACAATATTTGCATGTGTATTTATGTATTCTTTATTCAATTATTTATTATTTAATGTCCAAAAGTTCTAAAAAATATTTATTTAACTACTTTTGGAAGTCTTGGACGGATTAAATTTATTTCCATTATTTCTTATGGGGAAAATTGATTCGTTTAACGATTGTTTCGCTTTAAAATATGCCCTCTCTGACGGATTAATACCGTAAGTCGGGGTACCACTGTATATGCATAGAGTGTTCTATGTATGTAATAGGCACAGTAGAAAGTATGGATGTCTTGTATGGTGAGTAAGTTTAGGTTTTTGAATATTGGTGGAGTATGTTGCCTGGAGTGAGAGTTTATCATTCTAACTGCTGCCTTTTGTTGTGTTATTAGTGGTTTGAGATGAGTTATTGATGTAGAGCCCCATGCGCAGATTCCATAGGTGAGGTAGGGGTAAATGAGTGAGTGATATAGGGTAAGGAGAGCTGGTTGTAGAACATAGTACCGTATCTTTAATAGTATTCCCACGGTCTTTGAGACTTTCTTGGAGATTTGTTGTATATGTGTCTGAAATTTGAGGCCACTGTCAAGATGGATTCCTAAGAATTTTTCCTCTGTGAGTTTTGTGATAGGGGACCCGTTTATCATTATGTTAAGTGGTGCGTTTGTAGCTCTGTTCCCAAACTGGATAAAATAGGTTTTATCAATATTGAGAGTAAGTTTGTTGGTCATCATCCAGGTAGATATTTTCTGCAATTCAGTATTTGCAGTGTTGGCTAGTGTGTGTGGGCTTGGATGAGAGATAACGTATGTAGTGTCATCTGCAAAAAGTATGGGTTTGAGTAGTTGAGATGCATTTGGTAGGTCGTTAATGTAAATGAGAAAGAGTAGTGGGCCAAGAACACTTCCCTGTGGGACACCTACGGTAATAGTTTGCGTGTTGGAGCTAGCTCCATTTGTGTACACATATTGGTTTCTGTTGCTAAGGTATGATTTTAGGTAGTTTAGGGAGTGTCCTCTTATACCATAGTGTGATAATTTTAAGTGTAACAGATCATGGTCAACTGTATCAAAAGCTTTACTTTAATCAATGAAGATTCCCACTGGGATTTCTTTTTTCTCAAGGGCGGTGTAAATTATTTCTAACATGTGTATAATGGCATCATTTGTATTTTTATTAGGCCTGAATCCAAAATGACAGTGGTTGAGTATGTTGTTGGAGGTGAGGTAGGAATATATTTGTCTATGAATTAATTTTTCAAAGATTTTGGAGAGAAGGGGTAAGTTAGATATCGGTCTGTAGTTATTCAGGTCTGCTTGATCTCCGTTATGTATTGGGGTGACCCTCGCTATTTTGAGTATTGATGGGAAGGTAGAGGATTCAATGGATTTGTTAAAGAGTGTTGCAATAATTGGTGAGAGAACTTGAGAGGCTTTTTTGTATATATAAGGTGGTAAGTTATTTAGGTCACCTGCTTTGTTTTTTAATGTGTTGATTATAAGTGAAACTTCTATTGGGTTGGTTGGGGCTAGGAATAGTGTGTTCGGATAGGTGCCAGTGAGATAGTCGTTAGGTGGAGTATTTGAACTTGGGATTTTGCTTGCCAGCTTTTTACCTATGGTGGAGAAGAAATCATTGAGTTTGTTTGCTGTTTCAATAGGTGGGAGTAGGGGTTCATCTGGTTTTGTTAGCTTGATTGTTCTGTTTGTGGATATTTTTTGTTCCTAGAATTTCAGATAGGGTTTTCCAGGTCTTTTTATATCACCTTTTAAGTTATGTAATCTGTTCTCATAGTACAATTTTTTTGACCTTCTTATCAGACTCGTTAGGTTTTGATGAGTCGCGTTTTGTTTGTTCTCTTGTTATTTGTCCCATTCTGTACTGTTTTTTATATAGTTGCTTTATATTAATGGATTTGAGTATCCTGGGGTTGCCAGGGACTATTTAATCTTTTATTTGTGAATTGCTTAGTTTTTAGGGCAGTGCTTATTATAGAGGTATTGGGTCTTTTAAGAAAATTATTAATACATAAGTCAGTATCTGGGAAGTTGTCTATTTCTGTTTGCCAGTCAATGTTTGTCATAGCTGTTATAAAGCTGTTTATAGCTGTCTCATTATGTAGTCTGAAGGTAACTTTAGTAGTCTCTAGTGGTAATTTTCGAGATTTGTTATGAGAAAGTTTGGGTAGTGGTCAGTGGTATTGTCTGTGATTATGCCTGATTTTAATGGGGATATGGTGTTAGTCAGATATGGTCTAATAGAGAGCACAGGTCTCAGAGATTCTCGTAGTTTTTGTTATTGTCCGGGCAGCAAGCAGTTGCTCATAGTGTTTGTGAATTCAGTTACTAGTGGGTCCTGATCTTGTAGGGAGGTTTATATTGAAGTCTCCTGTGAGGATTAAGTGGTCTTTGTTCATGTGTGCATCAGTAATCATACTTCCTAATTTTTCACTAAATTGCTGAATGTTTGACTGTGGTAATCTATAGATGTTTATAACTGTGAGAGGTTTTTGTAGATATTTGGATTTAAATTTAGCTATTATATATTCTCCATGTTCATCTCTTGTGCATGTATTGTTAATACATTCAAGCTGGTCTGAGTAGAACATAGCTGTGCCACCTCCTTGTTGGTCTGGCCGACAATTGTGTATGGCTGTGTAACCAGGAATGGCATAGATATCTGTAGTATGAGGCTTTAACCATGTTTCAGTGAGGCAATGATGGACATACTGGCCTGAAGTGAGTTTAATAATGCAGTGAGGTCATCAAAATGTTTGCTTAAAGATCTGACATTGTAATTAAAGATAGTTATGTTATTGTTGGATTTGAGTAGTGTTTTAGCCTGTTCTGCTGTGTAGTAATGACAGTTGTTGTTAGGTTCATGTAAGTCATTTAATAGAAGGTTGGTATCAGGATCAATGTTTGGAATCATAAGATTTAGTGTGATTCTATAATTAAACTTAAAAATAGAACAACGCAAGTAGACCTAAGAATAGGACAATGCAAAAGGATTTCTTGGCACGTGAGTTAGTACGTTGAATATGTTTACAAAAATGAAAAAATGAGCTAAGGTAGTCAATTTACAGCTAATAAGAATCTAATACTATAGCACCTGAGTTAGTTAATTAATTAAACAAAAGTTTATATACGAGTGTAATTCTAAAAAGACTTAAGAACAATGAATAATGCTAAACTTAAAGATATGATATCTGATCAATTGATTTTACTATCTATTGGATTAACACACTTTTGAATAGAAGTCACAGAGGTTTAGGATATATCTTTACAGTGTAATTGATTTATTATTTAACTAGCTAATAGAACTGGTTGGAAAGTTACTATGATTAGTATTAAGTTATAATGGAACAAATATTAAGATTCAGTATTGCACTAGTTGTGATTATAGAATTTATTAAAGGCAATATAATGAAAATCAAAGTTAATTATTAAAAGAGAAATAAGTGCTAAAGTGTATAAAAGTGTACAAAAGTAAAATTTATTAGTATTAAAAACATTAAAAGATAAGTACAATTTTTAGCAAATTAGGTGATTAATAGTAATTATAAATTCTAAGCAAGTAAGCTGATAAAAATATATAGGTATGTGGGTTGAAAAATGGGCACAAGTAAAAATTGTATGTATTTAAAAATAAAAGTAAAATTATTTGTCTAAAATATTCATCAGAGGATAGACAAATACTTAAATGAGGTAGATGGGCAAAACTTACACTACACTATACGTAGGGGTTTGGTATTGGACATTGTGTTTATACAGTCTCTGTTATATTTGCATCCCTAAGGAATCTTGATAGTTCATTCTCATTAGTGATAGTATACAACTGACCTACACTTGTTTTTTCACTAAATTTTTCCATCCGGGTGAAACATTGGTGGATTTATCATTATTCTCTCGCTAAGTCTTCTGATTCTATACCAGAGGTTCTGACGTTTTTGGGTCAGACACTCGTTAATGAATACTTGTTTCCTGGCTTTAATAGATGATCTAATTAGATCTGTTTTCCCGTCATGTGTGGTGACTCTAAGCATAACATTTTTTCTACCATGGGAACCTAGTAATCGTGCTTCTTTTATATCTGTCACTGGTACATTTACGTTTATTTGATCTTTGATGATCTGTAAAGTAATGTCTTTACTGTTTGCTTGGGTCATATCACTGGGAAAGAATGGACTGTTCACTATTACTGCGTCTGATAACTTATCTTGCTCGGTTTTGTCTTCTTGTAGTGCAAGGTAGTCATTAAACTGGTTATCCATGTTGTTCTTTCACTCCTTTACTGCTTCCTCATCCTTTGTGTTTATAGATGTTATCTGTTCAGTGTGGCTATTAATGACAGTTTGGAGGGTTTTGCCAAAATCAGTCATTCAGTTGTTGTTAACTTTTGTTCAAGGCTGAGGATTTTGTTTTCGAGTTGTTGTAGTTGAAGTGCTTTATGTTGGTCCATATTTTCATTGATTAATTTGATGATGTATGACTTTAGTGTATCTGGATCATTGTCATCCTGATAGATTTCTGGGGAAGCCAGTGAAGGGGGCTTTGGGGGGGGCGCCATGTTTGTTGTTGTACTCCCCCGGGGGGTGGTGAGGGGGGGGAGGGTGCCCGGGGCCCCGGGTGGGGGTGAGGAAGGTGGAGGGGGGTCCGGCGTCCTTATAACAAGTTGATTAGTAGATTTCTTGGTTTTTGTGTTGATTTTGGTTTTTCTTCAGTTCGTCTCATTTGAGCACAGTATCGGGGAAAGTTGGGGCGGGAAGATGGCTGTAGGCTGGTAAGCTTGGCTTTAAAACTGTAAACTGATAAACTGCAGGCTGTAAGCTTGGCTGGTAAACTGTAGGGTGGTAGGCTGTGGCTGGTAAGTTGTGGGCGGGAAACTTGGGCTGGTAAGCTGTGGCTGGTGGTGTGGCTGGCGAGTTGTAGGCTGGTAAGCTGTGGCTGGTAAGCATTTGTTTGGCGGGGTGATGCTTTTGGGGTTTTTGGGGCAGTCTTCCTTTAATTTAGCTTATTTGGTTTGTGGTCTCACTGCTGGTTTTTTTGGGTCATTCTGGATGCAAAGGTTAGTGATTTTCTTGCAGCTGGTCATCATAGGGCATTGATAAACTCTGGGTGATGAGAAAAATATGGGGGCTCAGATCGGCTTCGCTTTCATAATGTTTACATAATCAAAAAACACCACAGACCACTATCTGACCTTTCTCATAACTAACCTTGGTAAATTGCCCCCATATATTACAAAAATTACCTTCAATCATCGAGTCAAGCTTAAATAACTTTTTCAATATGATTAACATTATGGCATAATGAGTTAGAAACATATACAGATACTAATGAATGCATCAAGAATTTCCTTCAAGAACCACCTCTATAATAATAATAATAATAATAAAATTTTAAAAATATAATAATAATATTTTTATTTTGATGCATTTAAAGTGTAATTTATTGGTAATTACAATTATAAAACTTAATGCAAGGACCCTGGCACCATGGTTAGGGGGAGTTTTTTCTAAAAATTTTTCACTAATACCTAATGCGAAATTGATTAAAAAAACAATAAAAGAAATTGGTTGAGTTTAATCTAGTTGTATATTTTTTTCAAGTTACAGTATGTTTATGCTATACTAGTTAAAAACAATACTAAAAAAATTTTTTGATTTCTTCTAGTTTAACAGTGGTACCTCGGTTCGATGGTCCCCCAAAAGCCCCTTTTTTTTAAAATTTTTTTTTAAATCTTTTTAAGTATATTTTTAGGGGGTGGACTAGTCTATTTTTTATTATTCCTTTGGGGATAAATTCGTTTGGTAATGGCATGAACAGCATTATGAACGAAAAAATATCAACTCGAGTACCA
>WNWK01049314.1:0-13248 GCA_009830355.1 Cherax destructor
TTAAAAATTAATTAGATGGACATGAGTCCGGGAGAGGGGAAGAAAATCCTGCATTTTAAAAGGAGGGTTTGGGGAAAGTAAAGTTGGGACATTTTTATTCTCAACTTCGTATCGGGCCTCTGAAAAGAATGATTATGAAAGGTGGGGTGAAAGTGTTGAATGATGAAAAATATTTTTTTTTTGGGGTTTTCTTTCTTTTTTTATTTTCCCGGGGGGAAAGGGATGGAATTTATATATATATATATATATATATATTATTATATATAAAAGGGGGGTCCCCCAATTCCCTACCTCGGAGAAGGGGAAAAAAAGGCATCAAAAAAATTTTTTGGATTTCTTCCTGAACCCGTTTAAATTTCCACTTCTCCTACCCCCATCCTATATAAAATACATACATATAAATCTTTATTAATGACAAAAACAATAAAACCAAAACATGAACATAATACAATGGAAAATTGTCAAAATTTGAATCTCCCCCGCTCCTCCGCCGGCGCACCCATTTCAGCATGTTCCCCTCTGAGGGCCACGCTGGAGGGAACGAACGTGGCCCTTGGGTCCCTGGTGGTTCGATGAGTCTGGAACCCAGCTCTTTAAAAAAACGTGTTGCTTTTTTTCCCCACGCTCCGGTCTCGTACTGGGACAAATTTATACTGTTTTATGCCCCTGTACTTGCGATTCTCTGCGCGCAGCTCCTCCCCCCCCAAACTGGATGGATGTGGTGCCGATTTTTCCGACACCGGGTTAATCCCATGCTAAGACTTGCCATTTTTCCCAAGGATAGATGGTATCCCGTCGGGCGGTTTGCTGGGTTGGGGGCGTTGTTGGCTGCTAGTGATCAGGCCTCTCGGCTGGGCATCCACTGGGGGGTTCTCTTTTGATGTCGTTGACCTCATTGTTCTTGCATCCCCCCTTGGTTTTAAAACATTAAAGACCATTGACCTTTTCGTTGACCCCGAAAAAACACGTATATTCCGTGTAATGGGGGCAGCAAGGCGCAGAGCCACTGCAATGAAGGTCTTGGGGTCAGGCGTTTCCCAGGGCCGAAAGGGGAATTTTTGGGGGAATCCCCAGAGTAGGTGCCCACGGCTAGGAGACGGGCATCCCCCTGTCTGATTTTACGGCCCTGAGCATTTGGAAGTATTTTTTAAACAAGGGGGCTGTCAGCTTTGATTTTTAGGCCAGTTCTTCACTGGTTTTTGGTGTTGGGGAAAAAATTATTCAGTGATGGCACTGGTAGCTGGGGTCCTGTTTCCTGCTGAATCACTGGGGTTGTATGGGAAGTTTTATTAGCTCATTTGATGCTATGGAAGAGGATAAAAAAGGGGCGGGTAGGGCAATCTGGGAGGATTTGCATGCTCATAAGACGGAAAAGTGACAACTGGAAAACTTCGGAACCAAACCTCCTAGTCTCGGGAGGTGTTTCCCCTCCCCCCTTTTTAGATAAGGTTTAATATTTGAAGTTTTCAGGGTTGGGTTTTTTGGAGAGGGTTTTAAAAAAGGAGAATTTAGGTTTCCCTGGGCAATAAATTTTTTCAACATCTTTCAAGAGTATTTTTTCATTTTCAAATTTTATTTCTTTAAAGTTAATCCCTTTTTCCCCGGGGCTCTAAAAAAACTTTGTAAATGATTTTTCCTTAGTTTGATAGCCCGCCAAAACGTATTACTTTGACACAGGTGGGTTCGGAAGAATTTCCCGCCCCGGTTTATACCTGTTAAAATTTTTCCCGGGGTCCTTTGCCCATGTCCTTCCCCGGGCCAGGTTTAGCTATGGCACTTTTGTGATTTCCCCTCTATAAAAAAAAAGTGGGGGTCCCTTTCCCCTGTGTTGGGTTTAGTCCCCAAAGGACTTTATTTTTTTCCCCCCCTGAAAAAAGGGGAGGGGAAAATTTTTTTACACTTTTCACGTCCCTTTTTAAAATTAAATGTTTTAAACTTTTAAAAAAACCGGAGTCCTCGGAGGTTTTAACCCCTTTTCTAACCCTCTTTATTTTTTTGAAGACCCCAAAGCCAATTGGTTTGGTTTAACAATCTGTCCGGGGGAAAAGCAGCAGAGAAACGAGGCGGCGGGAAAAGGTTTCCCACTGGTTGGCCAATTTCCCCTTCTTTTTGGGAAAAAATCTCCCAAAAAAAAGGTTAACTCCGGGAAACGACCCCCAAAAGGGAAATTTTACAATTGGATCCGAACTTTTAAAAGTTTAGGAAACCTTTCCTTTAAAGGTTTTTTTCTGAACCCCCCAGGGGACGGGTGCATTTTTCTTTGTAAAAGGGGTCTTTCCAATCAGTTTCCCCAAATGGGGAAAGGGTTTAAAAAATTTTAGGTTTCCGGATCCCTCTAATCCGAGTGTAGCATCCCTCCCCTTTTTTATGGGGTTTTTGTTGCTCCCAAGTTTCCCTTTTTCAATTTTTGCCCCTTGGGCCCTTTTTTTTTTTATATAGGGGGCTCCCCCCATTTTTTTTTGAAAGGGGGGGAATAGGTTACAGTTTTGGAAATTCTTGGGTTTTTCAGATACCTCTTTTCCCCTTTTCCCAAGTAACGAATTAAAAAGTAGAAGTTGTATTTTTGGGGGGGGTTTTTTTTTTGCGCCATGTTTTTTTTAAAACTTAATTTCCCCCTGGGGGACGGGGTTTTTGTTGATTCCTGAATGTTTTTAATTGTTCCCGGTTTTTTTGAGAGAGATTTTTGGGGGGGTTCAGGGCCTGAATGGTCGGGGTTTATGTCCCAAAGGGGGCATTCCCCCTGCCCGTTTTGGAGGCCATTTTTGGCAAAGAACTTCAGACAGACCTTCCCCTTCCAGTAGCCAACCTATTTCCCGGGGTTCTTTTACTGGGTTCATTGGGTGGGAAATTTGGAGACAACTTTAGGTGGTGGGGGTATGCTTCCGGGGGGGGTGGAGGGCTTGAGGGGGGCTGGGTTTTGGGGGAGGGGGGGGGGATATTTGGGGGGGGGGTTTTTGGGGGGGGGGCAGGGGAAAGGGTAGGGGGGTAACTCACGGATTTTTCCCCAATACAACTGTTTTCAAACCCCCCAATTTGTTTCCATTTTAAAAAAGGGGGGGGGACGGAACACCCTTTTTCCCCCCCAATAAACCCCGGTCTTCCCTCCCTGTCGTGGGGGGGGGGGTATCCCCCGTTCCCCCTTTTTTTTCCTAAATTGCCTTTTACATCTGAAATTCATTTCTTTAAATGGATGGGTGGTGCTAGGGTTTTTTTTTATTTAAAATTTAAAATTTTTTATTAAAAATTTTAAAAATTTTTTTTAAAAATTTTTTTAAAAAAATTTAAAAATTTTAATTTTAAATTTTTAAATTTAAATATTTTTGTATATAAGGTTTTTAGAACGATATTACTTTCTCTTGTAAAGAAGAAATAAGAGATACTTCCCCCATTCGAAATACAAATTCAACATATATCTCTGAATACCCTTTTTAGAATTTTACAAACTCAGAAATAAGAAACTTTTTATCATATCTTAATAAGAACATGAAAAACAAAATTTCTTAATTATATTGAAATATTTAAAAAATATTTAAACATGTATTAAAACAAAATTTATTGTAAACTGTGTTTTTAAAAAAAGGGTGACCATGTAGGTGGAACTAAGGGGTCACAGTGGGGAAACGTTTTGGGTGAACTTAGTTGAAAACTGAGTTGGTAAAGTATAGTGTGGTAAAGTATTGTGTTAAAAATTTTAAACTGTAGTGGGGTAAACTGTATTTTAAACTGTAGTGGAAAAGATAGTGTGGAAAGTATAGTGTGGAAATTAGTGGAAACTGTAGTTTTAAAAACCTCCCCATATCAATGAGAAAAATATTCTTTAAAAGTACAGGGAAAATGGTTTCGAAAATTAGGGGAAAAATCCCTAAAGTATTTTTGTCCCCTGACGATACTGTTGCACTGCAATGCAAGAGGGGGTATTGTAACAACTAATGTGAACTGCAACGCAAGAGGAGGTATTTGAACAACTAATGTGAACTGAGCAAGAGGAGGGTATTGTGAACAACAAATTGAACCAACGCAAGAGGAGGTATTGAAAAAACTAATGTGCGAGAGCAGTTGCGAAAAATACTAAAAAGGGATAAAATGAATAACTGCGTCCAAACTTGAAGAGGTTTCAGCGAACTAGGTAATTACACATAGTGCCTGCCACGCGCTCAGACCCCCCTTTCAGTTCCACAATATCTAGTTTCGCGTAAATCCTTCTGTATCGAACGATGAGTCCTGTAAGTCCGTTCACCCCCGGGGAGAAAGAGACTTATGCCTTTAGGGGAAAATTTTAGGTAAAGAGAAAAAGGGAAATGGGAAAGAGAGAAGTTCATTTTGATAAAAAAAAACACAAAATTTCGAATAAGCAAGTTTCCAAAAACTTTTTTTTTGACTTTTCCCATGGGCTTACTTATATATATCACCTTTGATCTTGTGGGGGAAAAAAGAACTATAAAAAATGCAGTTTGGGAGAGCTTGTCCTGCAAATGCCCATTATCCATCACAGTACATTGGGTTTAGCGCAAGCTCTGCCCTCATAATTGTTCATTCCCCTTTTGTTTTTTTGACTTAAATTACATTTTATTCAATTTTTTCCCCCCAACCCCACTCCCCCAAAATCAGGGCTGAAGCTCGACCTCCAACCACAATTGGTGAGAAAAACACACACACACACACGTGTGGGTATGAGTATAAATGGATATACTTTTTCATGGGGGGGATTTGATGAAAATCTTAGAGGGCAAATGGGACAACAGGGGCAGAAGCAGCAACTTGTCCCCACCCTGCCCGCCAAAATACACTCCCTAGTTTTGGTTGCATGTTTTGGAAAGTACTGGTCTCTGACACTGGTACTAAGGGTCACCCCTCCCGCCCGCATTACCTGAAAGGTACAAACAACTTTACAAGGGGGAATGGATTGATGAGTGTGGGGAAAAAAGAGGGGAAAAAATGGGGACAACATCCCCCAAAACCCCACACGTGTTCAGGCACTGTAGAGCTGAGAGTATCATAGTTTTTTGATTTAAAAGAAGTGAGGAGTATTTTCGGGGCACAAACATGATGGAGCACAAAAACACACGGGTTTCCCCTTCTCTCCCCCTTTTTAAACCCTATACCAAAACATACATACAAAAAAATCCATACATTCAATAATAATTCAACTGATAGTAATTTTGAGCACACATAGACAAAAACAAGGAAACCCAAGGGATTGGGGACATTGGGGTACCAAAGGGGAAAAAGGACTCACGTGGGTAAAGGGTCCCCCCCCCCACCATACCCCTGCCTCTATGCCTCCCCCCCACTCTTCCCCCTCTCCCCTTCCCCCAAAAACCTTCCTCTTCCCCCATCCACTTACCTCCCCTCTATCCCCCCCTGCTCCTCTCCCCTCCCTCTCCCCGACCTTTCCCCCCCCTTCCTCTCACTCTCCCCTCCACACCTCCATTCAACCCCTCTCCCCCTCCCCTATCTCACACAGGACATGGCAGAACGGACACACAAAGAAAACGGGATCCCAGCAGCCCCGAGAGGGGCAAAAAAAAATTTGAAAAGGGCAATGGGAGACACAGTGGGAGGGGGAAAGGGAGAAATTTATCTTAGGCCTAAAGGAAGTCAAGGGGGGACCCCCGGCAAAAGGCGGAGGAGAAAGAAAAGATCAGGTATCATCAGCAAGGGGGAGACTCATCCCAAGTAAAAATTTTTGGAGAATCGGGGGTACAAAAAGGGGAAAAAATCCCCCCCTCGGGGGTTTTCAGGCAAAATCAGTGCCCCTCCTGCGAGGCTCGGCTGGGGAGGCCGGGGGTGGAATTCTACCTGGATTGGGACAAAACGCGGGAAAGGGGGGCCCCGGAGGAGAAGAAAAGGAGAAGAGAGGATGGGGGGGAGACAGCGGATCGGAGGACCCCAAAGACCCCACTGGAGGTACCCCAGCGGGCCAAAAATCACAAACAACCCCCGACAATCATACACTCAGCACCCCCCACTTATCGGGCCCCCCTGTCCCCCCCCTAGTAAAACCCCCACCCTAAATTCCCCCCACCCCACCTCAAACTCCCCCCAAACCTTACCCAAACCTCAATCCCCCCCACCGCTGCCCCCCCTGGGCCCTGCCCCCCCCCCAAACCCAAAGATCTCCCCGGGGCCCAAGTTTGAAACAAGGTTGAAGGTTTGGTACACAAACGGATGGAATTACGAAAATGAAAGTGGAATGAAAAATTGATAGGCACCCCCGACATCATGCGGTCACAAAACCTTGAGACAGTAACAGATGCAATCTTCCCAGGGATATCAGATCCTGGGGAAAAGATGGGGGGCGGGGGAAAGGGGGGCCCCACTTTGGGCCCCGTTGGGATTCGGGGAAAAGGTGGGAGTGGGGGTGGGTAAAAAGGGGGGACATCATATAGGTACCATCCAGTGGGGGGAAATAAGATAGTCATTGCAGTGATGTTCCCACCACAAAAGCAGGAGGAGAAGAATCGTGGAAAAACAGGCAATGGTGGACACCCTGGCAGGGGGAAAAAAGGCCCATGAGCAGGACTTGGTCATGGGGTTTAAACCCACAGGGGATACGGGGAAACAATAACCTTGGGGTCAGAAATTTGGGAGACCAAGAAGGGACGTGGTACTGGAAAAACCTGATGCCCAACATGTCAGGGACTGACAAGAGAGGGGGAAAGAGAACCGCAAGACTGGCCCTTTATTCCCCCTAAACAGCTCAGTATTGAAGACATAATGCACGAGCCCCCTGGGGCCAGTGCCCATGGGTTAGTTTTGAGTACATTGTAGAGCTACAGGTGGAAAAACATCCATAGAACAAACCAGTTTAAAAAGGGAAACAAAGGATGAGGTTTTTCCCAGGACGTTCAGGGGGGAAAGGGGAAATGGAAGGACGAAAATAAATGAAATGATGGAATCGTGGGGCAAAGTGCAAGGGGCAGAGGAAACGGTTTTATTAGGGGAAAAGGTTTAAAAGGGAAGGCCAAAAAGACCCCCTGGTTTACCCAAAGGTGCAGGAGGAAAAGCTAAAATATCGAGAATGGAAATGGTACAAAAGGGCAAAAAAAATAAACAAAGAGATTAGTAAAAAGCTAAAACAGTATGCACAAGTACAAGGGGGGCCCAGAAACAATCAAAAAGACATAGCATCGGTTGTTCAAAAGAGTCAGTCCTCAGAAAGGGCAAATTAAAACCAGGGATAAGGCTGAGGAGGAAGATGGGGGAAATCCCCAACTAACGTCAAGAGGTATGTGAGGCTCAACGGGGGTTTAAGGAAGTATTCACAATGGAGGAAGGGGAAAGGACTGGGTAGCAGGACGGGGTTTCCCAACAAGGGGTGCCCGTAGAGAGCATACACACAACTGGGGGAAATAGAGTTCCAGTGACCTCAATCCTCAAAAGGGGATGGGGCCGGGCAATATCTCCCCCTGGGTTCTTCGGGAGCAGGTATGGTGTCCCTTACCAAATTTCAACACATCCCAAACTGGGCCTACCTGAAGTATGGGGAAAACCAACGTATCCCCCTTTTTAAAAGGGGACAGAAAAAGGCACTAAACTATGCCGGGGGTCCTTCATGTATAGTGTGCAAAGTCCTGGAAAATATCAGAAAAGAATGGTGGGAAAAACCTTGGCTGAACAGGGTAATAAACACCAGGCAGGTTCGGGGGAAACAAATCCTTTTAAAAAACCCCCTAGAAAATTCTAGTAAAGTAACAGAGGTAAGGCAGGGAGAGAAAAGGGGGGTTGATTGCATTTTCCCCGACTGGGGAAAGGGCCTTCGCCCCTTCCTCACATGAATTAGTAAAAAATTGGAAGAACAAACAGGTATAACAGGAAGGGGCACTGGGAAAGGATCAGGAATACCTCAAAAGGCAACAACGGGTCATGGTGTGGTGAGGTTAAATGGGCGCCGTGACGAGCGGTGTACCGAGGGGTCAGTCCTAGGACCAGTGTTTTCCTTATATTAAATGACATGACGGGGGATGACTCAGAAGTTCTCTATTCGCGGATGATGTGAAAATAATGAGGAAATCACATCGGAAGAGGGCCAGGCAGGGCGCAAACAGACCTGGACAAACTCGACATCTGGTCTGCAATTGGGTTCGTAATTCAATCCCTCCAAATGCAAAGTCAGAGGATCGGAGAAAGGGGAAAGAAGACCCTGACGAGTAAAAAGGGGGACAAAAACCCCCTCGGCAAAGGGGAAAGGGGGCCGGAGTGGTATAACGCCCAGTCTCCGGGGAAAACAACCAGATAACTGGGGAGCTATGGGCATGGGAAACCCGTTAGCGTTCCTTACCAACAAAAGGGAAACTTCAAGACCTGTTACCGTGTCTCAGGCCCCTCTAAATTGGCCCCGTCTGGAACCCCACCTGGTCAAGCACGTAAAGAAAAAAAGAAAATCAAAAGGTTTGACAAGGGTTGTTCCAAACTCAGGGGTCTTCTTATGAAGAAAAAATTGGGGAAAAAGGACTAACAACAAAAGGGGGGGTCAGAGGGGACATGATAACACTCAAAAATGCGGGGAAATTTACAAGGTAGATAGTGACAGGTGTTTCAGGAGGGAAAACGAAACAAGGGGGCACAACTGGAAGCTGAAAATAGATGAGTCAAAAGGGGTGTCAGGAAGCATTTCTTCAGCCCGATTAGTCAGGAAGTGGGAAAGTCAAGAAGATATATGGGCAGGAACCATACATAGTTTTAAGACAAAGGGAATAAAGCTATGGGCAGGGAAGCAGAACCCCTAGCAGACAGCGAAGAGGGGGGCCAGGAGCTGAGTTTACCCCCGCAACCACAATTGGGAGGACAGGGGGGGGCCCCTATCTCTCTCCTCCCCCCTCTCTCCCCCTCTCCTATCTCTCTCTCCCTATTTTTCTCTGTATCCCCCCCTCCAAATATCTCACCATTTTTTTTTTCTCTCTCTCCCCCTCTCTCTCTCTCTCTCTCTCTCTCTCTCTTCCCCTCTCTCTCTTTTTCTCTCTCTCTCTCTCTCCCTATCTCTTCCCGTCTCCCCTCTCTCCTCCCCTCCCCCGCGAGGTTGCAAGGTGGACAAAGACAGGATGTTCCCGAGATGGGGCACAGCAAAATTTAAGTTTAAGACTGGGGTTTGGAAGTTTTTTCAATTATGATTGTCAGGTAGTGGAATAGTCTGGACAGTGATGTAGTAGGCGGAACCATACATAGTTTTAAAATGAGGTAGTAAAGCTCATGGGCAGGGGGGAGAGGACCCAAATAACGACCAGTGGGGGCGGGGCCAGGAGCTATGACTCGCCCTGAAACCACAATTGGTGAAATGGTGGTAGACCCAAAAACATAGAGCATGAAAAATTAATACTTTTTCTTCATAGAATCCGATTTTTAAAATTTAAAATTTTTTTAAATTTTTATATTCACTAAATATTCAATATTAAGTAAGAATTAGGGGGTGAGATTGATCCTTGTAACCAGAGGTTTCTGCCACACCACCTGCGACTCTTAGCCTCACGTACCTTTATAAATATATTTGCTAGATCATATATCTGCTTGTCATATCCATATTTAAACCGCTAGTGTTATGTTTCCCCCATTGTCATTATCCTGGGGTCATATTCCACTGTGTTATATATCCGCTAGTGTCATATATCTGATGTTTTTATCCCCTAGTTTATATATCCACAGTGTCTATATCCGCTAGTGTAATATACCGCTCGTTAATATACCCAGTGTAATATATCCCCCTTGTCATTTCCCTGTATCTATTCTGCTGTGTCAATATCCCTATTTATATTCCTATTCATATATCCTCTAGTGTTTTTATCTGCTAGTGTCATATATCCCCTAGTATCATATATTCCTAATGTTATATTTATTTTATATCCCCTAGTGTCATATATCTGCTAGTGTTTATATCTGTAGTGTTTATATCTGTCATTGTATATATCTGCTGTGTCTATATTGCAAGTTTTTACAAAATGCTTTATTTTATATATCTTAGTTCTATATATCCCCCGGTATAAACAATGTTGGGTGTCTGCTAGTGTCATATATCTACTATTTGTATATCCCTTTTAAATATTTTTATAACATATATCTGCGGGGTTATATATCTTATTCATATATATATATATATATATATATATATATATATATATATATATATATATATATATATTTATATATATATATATATATAATATATATTATAAAAATATGAAGAAAAAAGGGAAAACCACCTCTGGAACTTCTTGGGACCTAATCCTCAGAAAAGAATAAATTGCTTGGAAAAACTCAAAGTTCCCCCTAAGGGTGTTTAAATTTCTCCTCCCCCTATTTTTTAAAACTTTATTTAAAGACAAAATACATTCACAAGAATACAATATGATTAAAAAAAAATAGATAACAACTAAACGAAGGGAATTGGCCCCCCTGGGGCTTTTTTAATGGTTTTCCCCAGCTCTTTGAAAACTTTAGAGCACACTTGTGCTCCATGGGCCTCCGCCCCTATTGGGATGAATTTTAAAAAAGGGGAAGGCCTTCATATTTCGGGTCTTCGGGGTTTCCCGGCTGGCAGCTTCCCCCCTTCAGCTCGGTATGGCAAGTAGGTGTCTGCCATTGAGGGAAAGGGGTATAACAATCTGCTTACCATCTTTTAAAGGGAGCATAGTGGCTCCCTCAGGACGCTTTTGCTTCCATCAGACCTCTGCACTTGGGGTTCCCGTTGGACTGGGCAACGGCCTGTTGGGGGTTCTCTTTATGATGTTGTTGATCCCCATGTCTAGCATAGTTCCTTCTGATGTGTACGAGACCTAAGTCCCAACATCAGCCGTCCCTCCCAAAAAAACCTATTTCTGGGTATGGGGGCGGCTAGGCGAAACCCCAACGAATGCCCTTTTTGTCGAGTTGAGTGCCCAGGAGGTTAGAAGGCTGGGAAATTTCCCCCTGAGTGTGGTGCCTTCACCGCTAGGAGACGGCTTTGTCCTTTCCTCAAACATAAATTCCATCTATTCAGTTTTTAATTTTTTTTTATACAGAAAAATTTTCATAAAAAAAAAAAATCAGTAAAGAAACTAAATTTATTTAACCTGATTTAATTGGAATAAATATTTCCTTTTTTGCAAAATAAAATGGGCAGATCTGCTCTTCACACCTTTTCCCTCCCCTAACACAAAAACAAAAAGGGCCCATTGTTTTTTGGGGAAAATCTGGAACCTTTCCCGATTTTCGAAACCTAATCAAGCTATAATTTTACGGGTTCAAATTTTTTGTCTAACGACCAACATCTATCTTAAGACATAAAAAGTAACCTTGCTTTAACTGAAAGTTTTTTTAAGAGACACCTTTTCCCCCTGTCTTCTTTTTTTTCATTTTTAAACTAAAACTTTTTTTCCATAATTATCGATTTGTTTTGTGTCATCGGGGAAGTCTAGAATCTTTCCTTAATTCATGGTATAACTTTAATCTTTATGTTGTCCCCAAAAAATTTTTAATAAGGCAAGATCCCGGACTTCCCTTTCAAAAAAAACAAAACAAATGCGATACTAATTTGGACAATGCAGATTTTGGGGGAAAAAAGACATGTTTTGAAGACAGAGGCGTGCCCCCTTTAAAATTTTTGGTGGGCCAGGCCGGGGAAAACTTCGGGCAGATGGGAAAAGTTTTACCATTGGGTTTAAAAAAGATAAATTTCATATTTTTTTAAAGGCCGAAGGCCCAAAATTTTTACGATAGTCTATTTTTTTGAATAAATAAATCAGAGAACTCTGAAAAAACGAAGTTTTGCAATCAGTGGGGAAAATTTACTCGTTCGTAAACCCAAAAATGAAAATTAATGAGAGGAAGCTGGGTGGATTCATTATATTTTACGCGTGGCACGTGTACCATTAATTAAGATGGTCCCGAGTGGGTGGGGGGCCTTTTTGAAGATGACCTGGAAAAAGGGGAGATAATGAAAATTCGATTCTCTAAAAGAGTAGAATCTGCTAGCTAATTAAGTTTCTCTTGTCTTTTTTTGCCACAAATGTGATTGATTTTGGCTGGGTTTTCATTGCAACTCCCCCGGGAAAACTCCCCCAGATTATATAACTATTTCTACAGGTAAACAAGTTTGCTAACAAACTTAAAAGGGGGTATTACAACTGAAAATTAAGTATAACCGAATATTTCCCCAAATGTAATGAATTAGACTGTTATAATGAATAAAGTACATTAGCACTGAAGGTTTGAATGATCAAAAAAGGCATTCTTAAAATATGACGATAAACATATTACGATTTCTTTTAAGGTTACTCTTCCCTTAAAGTTACTGCAAGTTGAAAAACTTGTTGATAATAAGAATCCTTGGAGGAAATTCTCTTTTTTCATAAGTACCTGGAGTTTTTGGGAAAGGGTTTTGGGGTTCAACCCCCCCGGGGCCCGGTCTGAGATCAGGCCTCGTAGTGGATCAGGGGGATGATCAAAAAGGCTTTTCCGGTTTACACTCAAACTGACTCAAACACGCCCGGTTGGTCAAGATTTTTTCCTTCCAGTCCCTTGGGAAGCCAGGGTCTTTTGGGAATCCCTTAAGCTGGGAGGGGTTGAACAGTCTTGGCCCCCACATTTTGGGGTTTTCTCTTTCCCCTGGCCCCCTGATTTTTTTGGGGGAAAGTTTCACCCTGCCGAGTCTTTGCTTTAGGGAAATGATTTTGGGGCAAGTTTGGATTAATCCCTCTAGAATTTTCCCGTTGTATATTATCATGTTTTTTATTCCCTTTTTAGAACCAGGCGGGGGATCATTTTAAACCCCTGGAAAATTCTCGGGGTTAGTAAACCCCACAACCTCCTAAAAAAAAAAGACTCGGGGGCTTAACATCCCCCCTGAAACAGGCGCCATACACGTTGAGGGGGCACACAAAAAGTCAGGGCCCCAAAATTTTCCCCCGCCTCCCCCGCCTCAGGGGATTACCAACAAAACCCCGGCGTGTTCGCAGGCCCTGGGCAGGCCCTTTTGGACCTACCAGCCAGGCTGTGGTTGTCGTTGGGCTCGTGCGGCCACAGTAAAACCTGGTTTCACTCTGGGCAACATTGGCCGGGCACCCCCCCGGGGACCCCTTTTCCCGGGAAAAAACCCCCGCAAGGGTGGGCGGACTTAAACCGTTCCCGTAATTTGATTCTTTATCCTACTTTGTGGTGAAAATTCTTTGAAACCCCAGTCGCCAGCGTTGCGGGGGGGAAAGGGGTCAGCAGTATTCCACCTGGGAACAAGCGATTTGGTGAAATCATGGGCTTGGGGTCCCCAGTTTTGAAGGGTTT